>VZQC01014075.1:1566680-1632780 GCA_009823505.1 Rhizomys pruinosus
TAGAGAGAGAGAGAGAGAGAGAGAGAGAGAGAGAGAGACATAGGTATATATACATAGGTATTTCAGTATAAAAATAATTTCATTTTTTATTGCATTTAAACCAATGAGGAGCTTGCACAATTTTATAGAGACTCCCATGGAGAATAGGTCCATGGCAGCAGGAGCAGTATCTTTTTGTGGACCATTGACTTGTTTTCCAATGAGGTATTTACAAAATTTGTTAAATCTTACCATGCCATTTTCTTTCTTTTTTTTTTTTTTTACCATGCTATTTTCAAGACTCCAATTCAACCTGAATGACCACAGGCAGCATTACTGTATATGATTATTTGGATTTCACCAATTGCTGTAAGTAGTTCTTATGGTTTCATTACCACAATTATACTGCTTGGTTAAAAAAAAAACAAACAAACAAAAAAAAAGAACAACCAGGCCATTGCTCATCTTGATGTTCCTTTTTCTAGAGAAAGATGAACCCCCTCCATGAGCTAAATTTAAAATAAAATTCTCATGAGATAAAAATTAAGTGATTTACTTCGAAAATAATAATGATGACAACAATAATAAATAGTAGTTCATGAATCAATAACGTGGAAGACCTTTGTGAAGTCTGTGGGATATTTATTTGTTTGTTCATTTGCTCAAAAGAAACAGTCTTTTTCTCAATATGTAAAAGTCTATTCGTGCCTCTGTGGTTCACGTGTATCTGGAGCATACAGAGAGATGTAATAGCGGGCACGGAGAGTAGCTGGAATCCCTGAGAGAGCTTTAATGAGGAGTCAAATGGAGCTTATGTAGTGCCCTTGCCAATGAAGCTCAATTCTGTCCTCCAGGGACAACTCTAATGCAGTTCCGAGTGTTTAGCCCTGGCTTCCAGTACTGAAATAGCCTGTGAGGCTGTCAGCAGTCTGAGGATCAGATACTTGTATTTATGGGGGTTTCTCAATGACAAATAATTTGCTTTACATGGATTATGGGGGGGGGGCTTAAGTCATGGACCTCCAAACTGTATTCCACTTAAAAAGTGCAGTAATAGATGTTCCATTTGCCACCCGTATCCAGTGGATTACTTTTTCCCGTGTGCAAACTGAAAATTACATGGAATATATTCTCAAGATAAAGATACCAGACAGCATTTTGATTTTCAGTGCATTTGGGCGTTTGTTTGGCTCTTTTCTCTGATGAGCACTGATTTCTCACCTATGAGATGTGTTGACAATTCATAAATTCCATGTCTTTCAAAACGTACATGACTGACAGCTCGCAGGTGAATAGCGTGTTGCTATAAAATGTCTTATTCTTCCAACACTGGAAGAAGCGGTGGAATACACTTCAGGAGGGCTTTTATTCTGTCACACAGAGACTCTTTTTCTATTACTCCTTTTTTTTTTACCCCCTAAATAATTCCTGAAACGGGGCTGGACAGATGGCTCGGTGGTTAAGAGCACTGGCTGCTCTTGCAGAGGACCTGGGTTCAATTCCCAACACCCACATAGCAGCTAACAATTGTCCATTAACTCTAGGCCCAGGGAATCCAACACCCTCTTCTGACCTCCATGGGTATTGCATGACACATGTGTACCCACACGCATGCAGGCTGTATACTCATACACACGAAATAAAAATAATAAAATATTAAGAAAATAATCATGTTTTCAGATTTTGGTCTTATCCTTGGATAACCATTTGTAGCTAATATTTCAATTACTCTAAAACTTTAATAAAAAGCATTCAACAACTTCAAGTCCTATGATTATATCTTATAGTTTGTATCTGAATTCCTCTAGAATATTTGAACAATGTACTTCTAAAATATTTTTGGAGTACTCCAGACACTACTGTCAATTACTTACTTAGATTGTCTTCAAAACAAGAATTCACGTCTAATTACACTCTAAAGTATTAATATCCTAAGGGGGGATTCACTTTAACTTGAATATGATTTATAGCTAGAGGAAGGCATGTTGCTCACTAAGTGGAAATACTGCCTCCTATCCCTGGCTTCCCTTCCTTCTTCCCTTTAAATTAAAAAAATGCAGCAGATAGTTCTAGTCGCCCATGTGTATTAGTTGTAAAATTATCTGTATATGTAGCACTTTTAAAATGTCTGCAGATATTCATTTATGGAGAATTTGGTGATGGTGAGTTCAGAATCTGTATAAAAATTATGAAACCATTAATCACAGTTTGGGAAAATGTACTGCTTTAACTGGTGAGGAATCTACCAAGAGGCATAAGAACATTCCATTGACATTTATGCTTCAAATCAATCATGAAAAATCAATTTTCATGCTGAAATCACAAAGCTGGTAATATTCCCTCATCTAATTGTGAGAGGAGAGCTTGAAGGTGACAACAGTCTGGGGGGGGGGGTGTGGAGCATGCTCCTTCCTGATAGGCTACTGTTATCATCTATCTTGGAATTATCTAAAAGAAAAGTTTAAAAAAGGCATTGTGCTCATACTAAACATTGGGCTCAAAAAGCCACAGATTGTGTTGTTCTTTATGTGCCATTTTGGAAACAGCAGAACTACAAAGGAAAACAACAACAACCAATCAGTGGCTCCCAAGGGTTGGGAGTAGTAAAAATCCACAGTGACTATGGAGTGATGGAATTGTTCTAAATCTTGACTGTGTTGATGGTCAAAGTTTAAGAATTTACTGAAATTCATCAGACTTTACTGTCATGAATCTAAACTTATCTTCAGTTTCATCGTTGTGTACATTATACACACACACGCTTATATATGTATATGTATATATGAAGTGCAGTGTATATGTATGTGTGTGACTGTATATGTGTATTTATTTATGAGGTTGCAGGTGTATGTGAAGGCCAAAGGTCAAGATCAAGTGCTCCTCGGGAGCCCTCCACCTTGTTTTTCAGAACTGGCACCTAGAGTTCACTTATCATGCAAGATTGAGCAGCCAGTGACACTGAGGGCTGTGACTATGCATCCAATGCAACTGATGCCAGGCGTGGTGGTGCTCCTTTAATCCCAGCACTCGGGAAGCAGAGGCAGGTGGATCTCTGTGAGTTCAAGGCCAGCCTGGTCTACAGAGCAAGCTCCAGGACAGCTGGAACTAAAAGGGAGACCCTGCCTCAAAAATACAATAAATAAATAAATAAGTAAATAAATAAATAAATAAACCAATGCAATTGAATTTCACCACGCTTGGCTTTTAATGTGGATGCTGGGCTTGAATTCTGGCCCTAATAAGTATGCGGCAAGCGTTTTACTGACTGAGTTATCTCCCACTTCTCCTATGAAGTATGTTTTATGTCAATTATGTCTCAATAGAGAAAAATTTTAGATCCTCAATGTTTATATACATATCAGCATTTTAAAGAGCATTTCAAAATAATTATCAAGCAGTATTCCAAACCAAGTTCAGTTCACTCACTATATGATTGGCTCTCGCACCTCTTGAGGCAATGTCAGAATTGAGTGTATGAAATGACTTAACTCTCTTCCCTTATCAGCTGAGAGATCAGTATATTAACAAGTCAGTCAGTAAGCATATATTTTCAAGTCCTATCATTTCATCATAGCTAAAATAATTAAGATAATAGGAAGGATGTCACACTAAGAATGACAAAATATAATAAGTAGTTGCAAAGACAGGGACAGTGCTTACAGCATTCAGAGAAAGGATGGAGAATTTACAAATGTACAAATCTTGGAAGCTGCAAATCCCAGAATTCTCCTCCATATAAAAGGGTACATTAAGTCCATTAGGTGTGAAATACAAAAAAACGTCTTTGCTGACACCACTGTGGAGCAGGCCTGTAATGTGAGTCCATGTTTCTGCACTTAGAAGGGGGAAACAGGGAGACCAAGAGTTGAAGGCCAGCCTGGACTACATGAGATGTTGTAACAAACAAATATTGTTCAGCAATGGATACACTGGTGTCTTCTTCCATGAGCATGCAGCTGTAGGTCATTTTCACGAGCTTTTCTTGCAGGCAGTGTTGGATTAAGTTCATTGCCAGAATGGGGCAGAAGTACTGTGCACTGCTAAGTCCTGTCTGTGAAATCTGCATTCACAGTCCTACAGTCACAAAGAAGGACAACAGAAGGAAGGTCCATCCTGGATGATCCACCCCTGGCCTGTGTGTCAGGGGAAAGGGAAGCCCAGCCCCTCTGCTGTGGGCCTCACCTGAAAGTACAAAGATCAGCTTCCCACTAGAGATAGCCAAAGGCCAGACTGGGGTAACTGGGGTAGCTGCAGTGTTTTTCAATACAGGCATGGCTGGAGCAAAATCAGATCCTTTAGGAACACTGAACTGAACACTGGTGTTTCAGGAGATGGAAGAGAATATGATCAAGGTATTCTGATTTATAAGAAATATATAACAGAATGCCAGTCTACAAAATCCAGATTGAGAAGTGATGACAGATCTGTGAAGCTAAAACTTCAAATCTTCTGTGAGCCACTGCCTCCCCCCATGGCTATTCACCCAAAACCTGTGCCATGGACCTTCTCTGACAGCACTTGGTAAGCTCTCGAGGGTCACACATCTGGAATCCACCTGTTCTGATGGCATTTTGAGTTGCACCTGCTTCTATTTTCTGCTTCATGCTGTTGTTTGCTTTGCTTGTCTTGTTCTAGACTACACTAACGTCTCATTTCTACACACACAGCTCACATCTCCCTGAATGCCATGCCCAGAAGCCAAATCCAATCCTACTTCCAGTTTGGAGAAACCAGCTCAGCACATAATCAAGAGGTCATCCAGGCTGAATAGAGTGATGAATGTAAAGAGTGGCTTCAAGGAGCTGGGGCTTGGCAGGGAGGTGCTCACTTGCTATGTACAAAATCCTGGGTTCAATCCCCACCCCTCCATAAACTGGGCCTGGTGGCTCACACCTAGTACTTAAGAGAGGAAATCAGAAGGTCAGGTTCATCCTCAGCTACAGAGCAAGTTTGAGGCTAGCGTGAGCTTCATGAGTGGTGCCTTCATCAGCATTTTAGTTAAAAATTGTGGCAATAACCCAGGTGTATTATTCAGAGTTCTCTAGAGGAACCAAACCAACAAATAAATACATGTACATTAAAAATGATGTCTTAAATGGGCTTATACAATATAGCCAAAATAGTCCAACGATAACTGTGCCACCACTGAGAGGCTGAAAACCCAGTGGTTGCTCAATCTTCAGGCCTGGGGGCCTTGGCAACACTAATTTGGTGCTGAAGACCTGACGGGTTCCTGGAGAGCCACTCAGTCCACATTGGAAACTTGGTTTAGTATCAGTGAAGAAATCAAGCTAACTCCAGCCACAGTGAAGACGAAGCCAAAAAAAATATTCTGCCAACCCCCTTGTTATCTGGGCTGGTACTAGAATGTGTACCCACATATGGGGTGCATCTCCCCACACCAGAAATAATCAAGGCAGTTCCTCAATTGAGGCTCCCTGCTCAGGTGATTCTAAATTGTGACAGGTTGACATTTAAAACTTACCATCACACCAGGCATGGTGGTCCATGCCTGTAATCCCAGCACTGAGAGAGGAAGTAAGATTGCCACAAATTTGAGACCAGCCTGGGCTACATAAGATCTCTCTCTCTCTCTCTCTCTCTCTCTCTCTCTTTCTCTCTCTCTCTCTCTTCCTTGTCCCCTACACACACATAAGTACAACTATGGTAATAGCACTTAAAGATAGATGCTGCAGAGATGGCTCAGCAGCCAGTGCTCTTACAAAGGACCTGGATTCAGTTCCCAGCATCCACATGGCAGATAACAACCACCTATAGCTCCAATTCCAGGGGATCTGATGTCCTCGTCTCACTTCCATGGGCACTGCACAACACAGGTGCACTTACATACATCCAAGCAAAACACTCATACACATAAAAGCAAAAGAGATAATTTTAGAGTTAAAGACATCTATATCCAATGAAGAGCAAAACACATTTTAAAGTTCACATTTAAAGCACATTTTAAGGTTTCGTTTTTTGCAGCTTCCTTTCAGCTTTTTGTTGTTGTTGTTGTTTTTGAGACAAGGTCTCTCTGTAGCCCCAGCTGGCCTAGAACTCTCTCTGTAGGCCAGGCTGGCCCTGAACTCAGAGATCACCTGCCTCTGCCTCCCAAGTGCTAGGATTAAAGGTGTGTGCCACCATGCCTGGCTGAAGCTTCCTTTCAGCTTTTAAAGAACTTTTAAATCTACAAAGAAGTTAGAAAAGAAATACAATAAATGATGCCCATTCTTGTTAGAGAGATGGTCTCGGCTGTATTTGGAGATGCCTTCATGTTTATAACTTTCTAATGGATAAAAATAATAGACTGAAACGTGGTTTGATGGCTACAAAAGAACTTTAGTAGAACTTAATTGGTTATAAAATTTAGTTAATAGGCACATAGATGTTCTTTGTATAATTATTTTATCACTTCCATATTTGGCATTTTTTAAAAGTATTTATTTATTTATTTATTTATTTATTATTTTTGCCTGAGGATGTCAGAAGAGAGCGTTGGATCTCCTGGAACTTGAGTTACAGATGGTTGTTAGCCACCATGAAGATGCTGGGAATTGAACCTGGGTCCTCTCCAAGAGCAGTCAGTGCCCTTAACCACTGAACCATCTCTCCAAGCACACATAGTTGACTTTTTTCTTTTTTGTCTTTTTGAGATGGGGTCTCCCTTTAGTTCCAGCTGGCCTGGAGCTTGCTATGAAGACCAGGCTGGCCTTGAACTCACAGAGATTCGCCTGCCTCTGCCTCCACAGTTCTGGGATTAAAGGTGTGTACCACCATGCCCAGCCCATAATTGACTTTTTTAATGAGAAAAAATGATAAGTGAAATACTTTCATTCCTTGCATAATTGACTCTGTCCGTCATCTGACTACATATGTGTGTGCCTGTATCTAGTCTTTTAGGGTAGACGGTTTTTTTCTGAAGCACTGAAACTAAGTGGTATATGCACAAAGGAACACTTTGCTCCTAAATATTTCATGACAATATTACTGCAGCACTGAAGATGATGAAAAGTACTGCACAGTGCCTTCTAACATCCAGTGTTCAAATTGCCCCAAATAGTCACAAAATGTCATTACAACTATTTAATTTCCAAACCAGAATTTAATCACTCTTTAAATGTTGTGTGTGTGTGTGTGTGTGTGTGTGTTTTAGTCTTTAAAAATAGCAATCCCAGGGCTAGAGAGATGGTTAAGAGCTTAGCTGCTCTTCCAGAAGATCCAGGTTTAGTTCCCAGCTCCCAGGTGGAGTCTTAACAACTCCAGTTCCCAAAAATGTGATACCTTGCTCTAGCCTATGCAAGGACTGGATACACATGGTGCACTTATGTACATGCAGGCAAAACATTGACACATAAAATAAAAAATAAATAAATGTTTATTTAAACAATAGCAATAGCACATTTTTTTCTTTTCTTTTTTAAATCCTTATGTTACGTTTTATTTATTTTGTTTGTATGTGTTAGGAGAGGTACCATGATGCACATGTGGAGGTCAGAGGGTGTCAGTCCTCTCCTGCACCATGAGTGGGGGAGGTCCCAGGGATCATGCTCAGGTCATCGGGCTTGGTATTAGTACCTTTGCCCACTGAGCCATCACTCTGACCCTTTCTCTTTTCTTTTCAATCCATAACATTGAATTGATCAAAGCATCTAGGCTGGGTAGCCTACTGAATATTCTACCCCATAGATTCATCTATATTTCCATAGTCATTCTGCTTAATTCAGTGGACTTTATGCTTGCTGTAAATCGAAAGTGAGACCTGGAGGTTTGACAGATGTATATTAAACATTTTTTGTAAAACTAATGTATCACCACATGGTAGCTAACAGCCGTCCATAACTCCAGTTCCAGGGGAAGTTGACACCTTCTTCTGACCTCCGTGGGGTTTGCACATCATGGATGCACTTACATACTTGCAGGCAGGCAATACACTCATACACGTAAAATAAAAATAATAAAATATTTTTTTAAAAAATCTCTCTCTCTCTCTGAAGATGGTCCCTGAGCCTTGTGGGATCTGGGCACTCGTATAATTTACCCTTGGCATTCTGAACAGCAATGTGTCACAGCAATAACCACTACTCCGTACAATAAGAAACTTCTCTGATCAAGGTTGAGAGCCACAACTCTATGGATATAAACATATATATTTAGGGGGAGTTTGGAAATATGACCATTTATCAAGACACCATCGATGGGTTCCCATAAGGACCACAGAGTCTCTAATGATGGATTTTGACCATGTTTATAGTATGAGGCATGTCTAATCTAGACAGCAATCAGATACCTCCATAAACAGTCTTGCCATTATAGAACCAGTGGACATATCTTTCCTGATAGGTCATTATCATAACATGTAGGATCAGTGCTAGATAAGACCACTGATGCCTTTCTATCCCCAAGAGCCTACATAACAAGTTCTAACACTACAAAAGGTCAGTGTGTCCTGATCAGTTCCAGATTAATTTCTCTGAGTCTTGTAACCAAAGCGTGTGGTGTCTTCAGTAAGTGAAGACTACCTAGTCATGATGGACTGCCAACAGCAAGCACAGTAGTCTGAGAATGGAAGAGCCAGGGAGGGGGAAGACACAGCAGGGCTGTTACACACATAAGCTCACAGTAGCTGTGATTATCCATATGTGCACGTGGGCATCAAGTGGAGAGGAAGAGGGGAACCATGTTGGGAGTACAGCAGTAAGCCAGTGGAAGAGGCAGGGAATGGATAGGACTGAGGTAGATTGTATACATGTATGAAGACTTTTTATTTATTTCCCTATTTTATGTATATGAGTGTTCTACTTGTATGTATCTAAGTACAATGGTGTTAAGGGATGCCTGAGAAGAACAGAAAAGGGTGTCTAATCTCCTGGAACTAGAATTACAGACAGTAGTTAGCTGCCATCTGGCTGCTGCGAACTGAACCTGGGTCTTCTGTAACAGCAGCCAAAGCTCTGAACCACTGAGCCATCTCTCCAGCCCCAATGATTTTTTTTCTTAAATCTAAAACTTTTCTCTCTGCCTCTTCTCTCATTAGTCTTCATTAGCGACCTTCCTAAAGAAGGCTTTTATTAACTTCTGTCCACTTTTTAAATGACTCAAGTTCTAGGCTGTATACCACCCCACATTCACTGTCTCACCTGGAGATGCACACTTCCCAGGGTAAGGACCACCACAAGCCAGGCCCTTCCATTCTCAGTCTTATCTCATAGTTGAAAGTTGCCCAGTGAATCTCCAGATTCATATGTTTTGTGCAAAGTTGAGCTCCCTCTGAAAGGGATGCTAAGGGCAGGGAAACTATAACGACCACTGATCTTTTACATTTCTGTAAAAGATCCACCATCATCCAGAGTGTAATATAATGAGAATTAGAAATAATGTGCCTTTTCAGAATAACTTGTTCCATTTAGCGATGCATGTTTAAGCTTTTTACTTCCTCTTCCTCCTTTCCTTCTTCCTTCTCCTCTTCTCCTTCTTCATCTTCCTCCTCCTCTTCCTTCTTTCCTCCCTATATATATATATATATATATGACTTTTTATATATATTACAATACAATATATATTGATAAATGACTTTTTTACATTTATCAATTCGCTTGCAACATTGAGGTCACTTCTAATTTGGAGTAATTATCAATTAAGACGTAAAAATTTGTTCACAGGCTTTCATTATCTGCAACTCTGTTGGATAAATACCTGTGAGTGTGATTGTTAAGTGGTAAGTAGATGTTTAACTTTGTGAGCAATTTTCAAAGGGTCTTCCAAAGTGGCCATAATATGACTGCTCTCACAGCAGTGACTGAGAGTTTCCATTGCCTCAGAGACCTAATGGTGCAATAACCTTCAGGACTCAGACCGTTCTAATGGGTGGGTAGTGTATGGTATCTGTTGTTTCAAATGGCATTTCTTTCATGATGTGTAATACTGAGCATCTCATATGCATGTTTGGCTGTGTCTTCTTTCATTTGAGGCCTGTTCAAATCTTTTTCCCCAGTTTTTGAATGGGGTTGTTTGCTTTCAGATTGTTGAATTTTAATAATTCTTTGTGTATTTTGGAAGCTAGTCCTTTAATAAGATAGATGTTTTGCAATTATTTTCTCTCAGTCTTTGGCTCATCCCTTCATCCTCTCAACATTATGTTTCACAGAGCAGACGTTTTTAATTTTAATAAAATCCAACTTATCAGATTTTTTCTTGCATAGATTATGCTTTTGGTGTTCTGTTTAAAAACTCACCACCAAAATCTCTCCTACACATTTTCATCCAATATGTTATTCAAATTCTATAATTATTCTCTTTGATGTTCCAATGGTTGCCATTTCGATTGTATTGATCATTTAATATTGCTTCTGTATCATGTTTATACTTCCTCATTGATCACTGAGCACTTCTTCTGTTTCTGTTCTGAGTGAACAATGTAGGAATCTCTTCTTAGGACAAAACAAATTAAGTTAGCAGAGTTTCAAAAACAATCCATTAATTTATGCAACATGGACTCACTGTGTTGTCAGCATCTCCCAGATTCTGTCCTGTACTTAGAATATACAGATTATTTAAGTTGAAGGAGCACAACCTACAAAGGTCTCTGAGCAGAGAGGAGCCTGATGTACTTAGGGATCATGCAGGAAGGCAAGGCTGTTTCCATCGGACAGTTCAGAGGGAATGTTGGTCAGGGAGCTGCCATGCAAAAACTGCATAGAACCTCAAACATCATGTAAGGACTTTGGTTTTGAACCCAAGAAGCTGAAAATGAGTCCTAAGTTGTGAACAGATGATCTGTGCTGATGGAGATGCTTGCTTGGCTTCCTTTGGGAATGGATTCTTGGAGGAGTAGTTAGAAGACAAACAAGAGGACCATGGATGGTGCAGGTAAGAAGTATTGGATAGCAAAGAGCTGAACAGAGACTTCACAAGTGAGAAATTAGAGATGGCTGAGAAACATCTTAAAAAGTGTTCAACATCATTAATAATTAAGAAAATGCAAATTAAAACCACTTTAATATATCATCTCACTCCGATAAGACTGGCTCGGATCAAGAAAACAAATGATACCAAAAGCTGGAGAGGTTGTGGGGAAAGGGGAACACTTATCCACTGCTGGTGGGAATGTAAACTCATACAGCCACTATGGAAAGCAGGGTGGAGAACACTTAAAAGACTCAAAATGAGGCTACCACCTGACCTAGTCATACCACTTCTGGGTATGTACCCACAAGACTCATCCTACCGCAGAGATATATGCACAGCCATGTTTATTGCAGCTCTCTTCACAATAGCGAAGAGCTGGAACCAACCCAAGTTCCCCTCAACTGACGATTGGTAGAGAAAACGTGGTACATCTACACAATGGAGTTCTATGCAGCAGTAAAGAAAGATGACATCATGAACTCTGCAGGTAAATGGATGGAACTAGAAGATATCATGTTAAGTGAAGTAACACGGTCCCAGAAAAACAAATGACAAATGATATCCTTCATCTGTGGATGCTAGTGCCAATTCCTAGTTGTAAGGTAAACTGAGCAATGTTAGTGTTATATTCCTTGTGATCTAAAAACAACTGTGCTCTTATATTGTGAATCCCTTAACAGACTCTAGAACTAAGTTACCATTTATTTTCAGAGTTAAGAATTTTTGGTATATGGATGGAAGATATGTAAGCATATTTTAGATTAATATAAGATCAAAGAAATGTGGAAAAAACTAGCTTGTCATGACATTGTGTCTAATCACAATATTTATTTTATGGGAGTGCTTCTTAGTATTTCTTATACAAAGCTGCTTGAGCTTTTGTCCAAGCCTTTTCTAAAATATTATAGAGTAGTTTAAAGTACCAGGCTGGTGTAACTTAGCCTTTCTGGGTGCTTAATGACCATGCTTAATGCCCATACCAAGTTGGCCAAAGGTCTTAAGGGATAACTTTGTTCCTTGCCCTCAGAGGTCAACTAAGTCCCAGGGGACTATGCATGGGGGTATCTCTTGAAATGTCCTGCAAATGTGAATCACCAGTCTTCCTATGCAGGGAGGTCTTGGAGATCCACTAATGGGACTTCAGCCAGTGTCCAGTCTATAAAGAGGAAAGTCTGCTCATGCTTCAAAAAGGGAAGCCTGGTCTAGCAGGACCTGACTTTGTCCGCGAGTGGATGGAACTGGTGATTGAAAAGCCAAAAGGAGCAAGGGACCCCCCCCCAAAAAAAAATATCTGAGCAACCCTTGAGGACCAGATTCTCAAGTGACCTTGAGAAAACAAAAACCTTGGTTAATCTGGGCTAACTGTGTGGGCTTAAACATCCAAAAGGAAAGTATAACCAGAAAATAAATAAATAGTAAGTCCTGAGGAATTGTACTTCAGGTATAAACTGAGATCTTAGTAAAAAAAAAAATAAAAAAAAAAAAAAAAAAAAAAAAAGAGCACAGTTGTTAGTTGTTTTGTTGGCTGGTCCCTGTTTTTTTAATATATTTTTTTTATTTTTTAAAATTTTTATTTTTTTTACATAATTTATGTATGTGTATGGAGTGTACTGTCTGCATGCGGTCTGTGCACCCGTGTCGTGCAATGCCCGGGAGGTCAGAAGAGGGTCTCTGATCCCCTGGAATGAGTTCTCCCTGGTGGAACTGGAGTGTCTATGATTGCGGTTACTTCTCGTCTTCATGACGCCATGTGGGGCTGGGATCAGAACCCCGGTCTCTGCAAGAAGCAGTTAGTGCTCTTAACCGCTAGGCTATCTCTCCAGCCCCCATTTTGCCTGTCTTACTGGCAAGTGAAGCTGCCCTGTGGCTGCCACTGCTTTGGCTGTCCTTCAAAGACATGAGACACAGCTTGTGTGTGTGTGTGTGTGTGTGTGTGTGTGTGTGTGTGTGTGTGTGTGTTCTTTTCAAGACAGGGTCTCCCTGTAGCCCCAGTGGTTCTGGAACTTGCTCTGGCCTTGAACTCACAAAGATCCACCTGCCTCTGCCTCCCGAGTGCTAGGATTAAAAGCGTGAGCCACCAGGCCAGGCTTAGAGACATGGCTTTTCAACCTTCCAATATGGACTGAAGACTCATGTCTCTCCAAGAATCCTCCAAACCTTCAGTGCCAGATGTGGACTGCTGTGACTTCCAGTTTGTGGACTGAGCTACTACTGGGGTTTCAGCCTCTTCAGAGTATAGACTGCCATTGTTTGACTACCCAGGCTGTATCATGGAGACCAGTACAAGAAGATCAAGACAGGATGTGGTGCTTACTGGACCTCATTTGGTGACCATGGGAAGGGAAAACTCCAGTATGGAGCACAAGGGAAGAATTGATGGTTATTTGGGCTTGCCAAGGAAGAGCCTTCTTCAAACTTGACATCTTTCAGCCTAATAAAAAAAAAATCATAAAAAAGAAGTAATGTATAGAAGAACTACTGGGAAATCTATATATAGATAGATTTCATGAGCATAGTAAACAGGTTTGCTTGTGAGTCATGGGAATGAGGAAAAAAAGGAAGAATCAACACCCATGCATTTGACCTGAACAGAAGGAATAAACTCATCATCTGAAAAAGGAAAACAGAAGTGTTACAGGCTTGGTGGGAAGATTACTCCAGATTTACATATTAATTTGGAGATGTTTAACAGATATGTAAGTAGGAATGTTTAATAAAATTAGGGTAACTCTATTAGTTACTTTTCTATTGTTGTGATTAAACACCATGACCAGCTCAAAGAAGAAAAAGTTTCTTTGGGCTTAGGGATCCAGAGGGATGAGAAGCCATGATGGTGGTGAGGTGTGGCAGGAAGTGGCCAAATCCGAGAGCTCACATCCTCAAGTAGACACCAGAAGCAGGGAGAGCAAGTCAAAGGAGGGGCAAGCTATGTGCTTTCAAAGCCCACCCCTAGTGAGTTGCTTCCTCCAGCTGGGTCACACCTATTAAATATTCCATGATCTAGGCTGGAGAGATGGCTCAGCAGTTAAGAGGGCTGACTGCTCTTTCAGAGGACCTGGGTTCAATTCCCAGCACCCACATGGTAGCTAAGAACCATCTTTAAGCCAGGCGTGGTGGCACATGCCTTTAATCCTAGCACTCAAGAGGCAGAGGCAGGTGGATCTCTATGAGTTCAAGGCCAGACTGGTCTACAGAGTGAGTTCCAGGCCAGCTGGGGCTATAGGGAGACCCTGTCTTGAAAAGTCAAAAATAAATAAATAAATAAATAAATAAATAAATAAATAAATAAATAATATTCCATGATACTTCCCAAGCAGCACCACCAACTGACCAAGGGTTTAAAAGCTGTACCCTATGGGGACATTTCCCACTCAAACCATCACACGAACCATGCTGGAAATGAAGATTTTAGTATAGATGAACTAACACAGGCATTTTCAATATATAAATTTTCATTTAAGAGTCTGAAACCGAGAGCCATAAAGAAGATGGTAGATATGAAAGAGAAGAAAACCAATCTGATATTCATCTTCTGGCTTTGTTAATTCAGCAATGGGCTCTTTACAAATAAATGGAGGGGGGACTGGAGAGATAGCCTAGCGGTTAAGAGCACCGACGCTCTTGCAGAGGACCCGGGTTTGATCCCCAGCACCCACATGGCGGCTAAGAACCGTCTGTAACTCCAATTCCAGGAGAACTCCAGTTCCACGGGAATCCGAGACCTCTTCTGACCTCCGCGGCATTGCACGACACGGGTGCACAGACCTGCATGCAGACAGTACATTCATACACATACAAAGATAAATAATAATAAAAAAAATTAAAAAAAAAAACAAAGCAAATAAATGGAGGTCGACGACAAATGGTATCCCTCATCTGTGGATGCTAGCACCAAGTACCTAGTTGTAAGGCAAACTGACCAATGTTAATGTTATATTCCTTGTGACCTGAAAACAACTGTGCTCTTATACTGTGAATCCCTTAACAGGTTCTAGAATTGACCTACTGTTTATTTTCAGACTTTGTAGTTTTGGTATATGGGTGGAGGGTATGTATGCATATTTTAGAGTAATATAAAATCAAAAGAATGAGAAAAAAATAAAATTAAATAAACAAAAAGGAAAGAAATGGAGGTCGTAAAGCCCAATCGCGGCAAACCAGCAGGTGATTGGGGGACCGGGCCGGCCAGGTTAGCAGGCTGGCAGATGAGGAAGAAGATCCCGCCTTTGAAGAAGAAAATGAAATTGGAGGCGGTACAGAAGGTGGACAAGGATAAAGAAAGAGACTTTTTTCTAAAGAACTGCAGTGCGTGATGTATGGCTTTGGGGATAACCAGAATCCTTACACTGAGTCTATAGATATTCTTGAGATCTTGTCATAGAGTTCATCACGAGATGACTCACAAGGAAATGTCAATTGGAAGGCAAGGCCAAGAGCAAGATGAAGATATTATATTCTTGATTCGAATGGACCCAAGGAAGTTTGCTAGAGTTGAAGACTTACCATGAATGAAGAATTGAAATGGGCTAGGAAAGCTTTTGATGAAGCCAACTATGGATCTTGACACCTTCTGTACTTTCTGAAATTTTGTTGCCTTCTGTGGAAACCATATATTATAACCATGTTTTCTATAGTAATATCTTGATAGCTAGGCATGCAATGAAAGATGTCTTCGATTTTAGATTGATATTTCAGCTCTCAATTGCCTGCCTTTCTATGACCATATTTGAATTACTTAATTGAGTTTTAATGGCTGCACTTAAGTATTAGAGACCATGCAGTTTCACCTGCTTCTGACTATATAAAGGGTAAAGGTTTGTTTACATTTTAGGTAGATTTGTGCAATTACAAGCAATAAACTGTAGGCACTTAATATGTCAAAATTAAGTATCCTTTTGACTTTATGAAAGTTCAGACATATGCTTTATTATATTCCCAAGCATTTAGACAATACTGATATGGGAGTTTTTTAAAAACAGTGAACTGATTTGTATTTTAAGTTGATGGCATAAGAAGCTAAGTTTTTGTAAGGACTGTTGAACTGGCTTAAAAGATCATTTTTCTTTTAGTATTCTTTTCTAAGGAGTGTTTTTGTTGTTTTGTTTTAGTTTTTGTTTTAATATAACCTCAAAGTTTCCTGTTAGTGACTCTGTGTTCAGGGAGTTTTTAAATTTAAAAAACCTTTTTGGGCTTATAACATATTTCTTAAATTGTTGAAGACTTCATTTTCCTAGATGACCTTAAAGCTTCTAAAAATGCTTTCAGTAGCAGGAATGGTAATACTTAAGAAGCTGATGTCAGGATCAATATTTGGGGGGTGTTTTATTAATGGATCTGTAACTGCTTTCAGTGTGGAAATGTATACTTGATTAAAACCATATATGGCTATAGAAACCACTTTTGTAGTTCAGTATATTTAGCTTATTGCATTAAATTATTATTGCACTTAGCCTATAATAAGGATTAAAAATTTGGGGGGGTCTTTTTGAGATGGGGTCTCCCTGTAGCCCCAGCTGGCCTGGAACTCACTCTGTAGACCAGGCTGGCCTTGAATGCATAAAGATCTGCCTGCCTCTGCCTCCTGAGTGCTAGGATTAAAGGTGTGCGCCACCATGCAAGGCTAGGATTAAAATTTAAAGAGATCACTGAATGTTACTCTTTGTGAAACTTTTTGGTGCTTCTTAACTTCTGTAAATCAGTACTTGGGTTGTTTAAACCTACTGATACAAAGAAAAAAGAATAAAGAATTAAACAGATTAATGCTTGAAAAAAAATAAGAAAGAAATGGAGGTGGGGCTGGAGAGATGACTCAGTAGTTAAGGGCAATGGCCGCTCTTCAAGAGGACCTAAGTAGCTCCCTGTCATCCACATGATGACTCTCAACCACCTGTAACTCCAGCTTCAGGAGTTCCAATGTCCTCTTTTGGCCTCCATTGGCACTGCACGCACATGCTAATCACACACACACACACACACGTGCGCACACACACACACACACACACACACTTAAAAATGAAGGCAAAAAATAAAAGAAACACTGGAGGTAAATATCTCATTGTTCTTCTGTACTTGGGTCTGTGAGGGTCTCATCCAAATATCATAATCCAATTTAATATAACAATTTGAATACATAAATATAAATAAATACCAGTGGGAACTTCCCATGTATGTAAATTGCTTATTTCAATTTCATTAACAGAGTTTCTATTCTGCCACAGTACTTCTTTTATCATGGACTAATTCTTAGGTAAAATTTCTCATTCCTTAATGAATGTTTAATGTGTCAAGCATTTTTGTTGTTTTTTTAATTTATTTATTTTTTTCGTTTTTTAACAATTAGTAATAATTTATGAATACAAGCATCCTTCATGTAAAACCAATTTGCAAGCAGTTGTGCCCAAACACACACAGCTCAAGGGTCCCACCATCCAGCTGGGGGGCTTGTATGTTCAATCAAGTTGATCAAATAAGTGTCCAGTCTATATTTCTGGAGTTTCACCATTCACCCCAATCACAGCCCTTACATTCTGCCACGCCCCCTCTTCCACAGATTGTTCCCTAGGCTTAGAAAAGGGGCACAGGTGGATGAGAAGCAAAACAGTCTACTTTCTCTGGAGCTGTCGTTTTGGACTCTGGTCAATTCTGGCTGTTTCCTTTCATGGGCTGACAGTTTGTCCAGGAATAACCTTTCAATCCTACTAATGAAGCACAAGCAATTAGATATATAGGTATTTAAACAGTACTAATTGTTATGGTAGGTTACTTTGGTATAGACACAGATGTTTGGATGGTATGTTAATCCATGAATTACATTTTTTTCTGTTAAATATGACAGGGTCTTACTGTGGCTTATAACATCTCCTAACCATTAGAGGATGTAAGCTTGTGGCATCAGCCGTGGGTTATTCCTCCAAGGAGAGAGCTAATAGCCAATTAGATTTGGGATATACGGGCATATGGCTGCCACTGCTGCACAGTATTTCCAGGCGGGTGAGGTGTAGCTGGTGCTGACGGAGGAGTCTTGCTTGACTCAAGGAGACCAATATTTGCTTTATTGGTTTAGTGGCCTTTGGTAACACTCTCTGGTATTCCAGAGACCAACTGTACACTTGCAAGTGGGGTTTCAATACATCTTTCCCATGTTTACATCAGGTCTTCAACAGCAGGGCCTTATTGCCTCTCTTCTTGCAGGTATTCCAGTTTACAGGCAAGAAGCCTTTATCTTTTGGGGGGGCTTGGCTCTCCTGGCCAACATCTCCTTGGTAGAATAATTCATTGCTGATATCAGAGCTCTCCTGTGTTAATATATTTTGCTTAAGTGCACAGCTTAAGGAGACTTTAGTATTATATTTGGTTCTGAATAGAGAATAATCCTTTTCACAGTTCCTATGTCAATTAGTCAATTAAAGAAGGTGGTTTTACCGATTTTATAAGAGATTACCTCTATGACAGTTGGCTCTAAGTAGCTCCCTGTCATCCACATGATGACTCTCAACCACCTGTAACTCCAGCTTCAGGAGTTCCAATGTCCTCTTCTGGCCTCCATTGGCACTGCACGCACATGCTAATCACACACACACACACACACACACACACACACACACACACTTGAAAATGAAGGCAAAAAAATAAAAGAAACACTGGAGGCAAATATCTCATTGTTCTTCTGTACTTGGGTCTGTGAGGGTCTCATCCAAATATCATAGTCCAATTTAATATAACAATTTGAATACATAAATATAAATAAATACCAGTGGGAACTTTCCATGTATGTAAATTGCTTATTTCACATTTCATTAACAGAGTTTCTATTCTGCCACAGTATTTCTTTTATCGTGGGCTAATTCTTAGGTAAAATTTCTCATTCCTTAATGAATGTTTAATGTGTCAAGCATTTTTGGCTATGACAATATTGGTTTAATTATTTTCCTATTTTTATGATATGAAAAATCCTTTCAGATTTATTCTAATAGAAGGCATGTGCACACATTCTCATTTTCAGAGTTGAAATTAGAGATGTAAAATTCAAATATACATACATTTACTGTTTTGTTAGCCTCCCTAACATAAGCAAAATTTCATGTTGAGAAGCTTTGTATAATAAAATGAATTTGAAGAACACCTCGCTACTGGGAATTCCAAGGATTTTATAAGCAAAATGAGTTGAGTTATTTTGAGTTTAAGAAGCTAATTAACTATTGGAGTCAGGGGTCCTTCAGTGACCTTGGGTTCTGAAGGATGCTCTGGGAACCACACAGCTTCATTGCTAACTATATCGGTCTCCACTGATCCAGATCAACCACTGCTGGGCTTCTCATGCTGAGCTAAATACACTGACCTGCCCTTGATAACAATGACTCTTGTTTTCATCTGCCTACTATAAACCCCTAGTGTTACTACACTTCGCTTCCAGATGGTAACAGTAAGGTATGTTAAACATTTATTTAAGGCTGCAGAATATTTATTTGTAGACTCCAGAATTCCACAATAGACCACATCGCCAATGATTCAAGTAAAGGGATAACCCATGGAACAGGAAGAAGTGTTTTCCAACTATGTATCTGTTAATTAGTTCACATTCAAAATATATGAGGAATTTAACTCAGGAGTTAAAGCTGAGTTTAACAACCCAGTTTAAAAAAGGACACGAGCCCGGCATGGTGGTGCATGCCTTTAATCCTAGCACTCAGGAGGCAGAGGTGGGTGAATCTCTGTGAGTTCAAGGCCAGCCTGGTCTACAGAGGGAGTTTCAGGACAACCAGAGCTGCAGGGAGACCCTGTCTCAAAAAAAACTAAAAAAAAAAAAAAAAAAAAAAAAAAAAAAAAAAAAAAAAAAAATGGACACAGGTCCTAAGCAAGCATGTCTTGTGAAAAATCTGCTTGGGCAACAAATGTCTTTTCTTGTGAGTATGGAATTTTAAAATGGTAGAAAAAAAATAAGTTGAATTTGAATTATTGTGTTTTATAATATGAGTAAAACTAACCAATCAATCACTTGCATTTCCATTTCTTAAAAATAAAGTCCTCCCTTAGGGCTGGAGAGATGGCTCGGCTATTAAGAGCATTAACTGTTCTTGCAGAGAACTTGAGTTTGGTTCCAGCATCCACACGGCAGCTAACAACCATCTATAACTTCAGTTCCAGGGGATCCAGTTCCAGGAGATCTGTTGCCCCCTCTGGCTTCTGAAGGTATTACATGTGCGTGATGCACTTATGTACATGCAGGCAGAACCCTCATACACAAATAAAATACAAATAGGTAGATTAAAAAAAAAAACTGTTAGGGCTGGAGAGATAGCCTAGCGGTTAAGAGCTCTGACTGCTTTTGCAGAAGACCCGGGTTCGTTCAATCCCCAGCACCCACATGGCGACTAATAACCGTCTGTAACTCCAATTCCAGGAGAACTCCAGTTCCAGGGGAATCCGAGACCCTCTTCTGACCTCCGCGGCATTGCACGACACGGATGCACAAACCTGCATACAGACAGTACATTGATACACATACAAAAATAATAAAAAATAAAAATAAAAAAACCTGTTACCTCATTAGCAGTCATTCAAAGTTCTCCATAAAGCCTGAAATTACATCATGAAACAAAACAAAAGCATAGAGTTGAAAAAAATGATCCACACCAATGTGACAGAGGACACTGGTCTACTTAGAGATGAGCAGATAAAGTCTCTGCTATGAGTCTGAGACAGCAGCTCCAAAGCTTCTCTGCTAAAAAGGGAGGGCTCAGGCTTATAGTCAGTCAGTAAAGTGGAAAATGATTCAGATAGGAAGTTTGTGCTACAGAAGATATAAGTCAACCCCAAATTGAAAACTTTTCAATGTCATTACTTGCAATCAATAAGGAAGACATAGTTAAGACTGCAGAGAAATTAGAAACTAAATGTCAGGCTTCCCATGAATTGTGAATTTTTCAGCTGCCCACTGAACTGTGGGAAATGACAGGTGCTTTGAGATTGGCTGCTAAGAATTTCTGTGTTGCATGGTGATAGAAATCAAATGAGGAACACATGTAACTTTGAAGGTTACAAATATAAATAAAACCAAGAAAAGTTGAAGGAAGACTGAAGGCACCAAATATAAACTCACATGCAAATGACAGCCTAGAAGAGAATATTTGCAATTCAATAACGAAAGACTAAATTATGAAAATGCATAAAGTTTTAAAAAGGTGTAAAATAAATCATTTGAAAATAAAAGAATAGGAAATCAAATGGGGAAAATTGGAGTGTGTATAGAAAGGAAATTCACAGATAGAATAAAAATATGATGTTCAACCTTTTACAAGCATGAAAATGCTAACTATAATGTAC
Organism: Rhizomys pruinosus; assembly: GCA_009823505.1. Classification (NCBI taxonomy): domain Eukaryota; kingdom Metazoa; phylum Chordata; class Mammalia; order Rodentia; family Spalacidae; genus Rhizomys; species Rhizomys pruinosus. The sequence goes on from VZQC01014075.1 coordinate 1,587,888, forward strand.
GAGAATTGAGTACATAGCATACATCTCATAAATTTACATTCTTTCTAGTGTTTCTAAAAGTGTAGAGAACTCTGGGAACTGGTGTTATATTTCCCTTTCCAGAAATTGATACTTTAAAAGTATTATTTAAGCTGCCCGAGGTGGCACACACTTTTAATCCCAGCACTCGGAAAGCAGAGGCAGGAAGATCTCTGAGTTCAAAGCCAGCCTGGGCTACATAGTGAGTTCCAAGCCAATTGGGGCTACAGGGAGACCCAGTCTCAAAAAGACCAAGAAAGATACGATTTAATTTTGTTTTATAAGTGTGGGTGTTTTGCCTGTATGTATATGAGTAACACCTGCTCGCAGTGCCCTCTGAGGCCAGAAGGGGAGGTTGGATACATGAGAACTATATTTACAGACAGATGTGGGATGCCATGTGTGTGCGGGGGCCTAACCCAAGTCCTGTGTAAGAGCAGCAAGTGCTCTTAACCTCTGAGCCATTTCTCCAACCCCAGAAAATTTTACTTTTATCAGTATTTCTTTTTTTATTTGTTTGTTATTTTTTAAGGGATTCACAATATAAGAGCACAGTTGTTTTCAGATCACATTGACATTGCTCAGTTTGCCATACAATTAGGTAATTGGTGCTAGCATCCACAGATGAGGGATACCATTCATTGTTTGTTTTTCTGGGACTGTGTTACTTCACTCAGCATGATATCTTCTAGTTCCAGCCATTTTCCTGCAAAGCTCATGATGTCATCTTTCTTTACTGCTGCATAGAACTCCATTGTGTAGATGTACCACATTTTCTCTATCCACTCATCAGTTGAGGGGCCCTTGGGTTGGTTCCAGCTCCTTGCTATTGTGAAGAGAGCTGCAATAAACATGGCTGTGCAGGTATCTCTGCAGTAAGATGAGTCTTGTGGGTACATACCCAGGAGTGGTATGGCTGGGTCGGGTGGCAAGTTCATTCCAAGTCTTCCAAGGGTTCTCCACACTGCTTTCCATAGTGGCTGTACGAGTTTACATTCCCACCAGCAGTGGATGAGTGTTCCCCTTTCCCCACAACCTCTCCAGCACTTGGTATCATTTGTTTTCTTGATCCTAGCCAGTCTTATTGGAGTAAGATAATATCTTAAAGTGGTTTCAATTTGCATTTCCTTAATTATTAGTGATGTTGAACACTTCTTAAGATGTTTCTCAGTCATCTCTAATTCGTCACTTGTGAAGTCTCTGTTCAGCTCTTTGCTCCATCTATTGAGTGGGTCATTTGTTTTCTTTCTTCTTTGTTTTTTGAGTAGTTTATATATTCTGGAAATCAATGCTTTATCAGATGTATCTGTGGTGAAGGTTTCCTTCCACTCTGGGTTTTCTCTTCACTTCCTTGATTATTTCTTTTGATGTACAGAAGCTTTTGAGTTTAATAAGGCCCCATTTGTCAATTGTCAACCTTAATTCTTGTGCAGCTGCTGTCTGATTTAGGAAGTCTTTTCCTACACCTATGTCTTGTAGTCTGCTGCCAACTTTTTCTTCTATGTTTTATCAATATTTCTTGTCCAGTTTTACACATATGTATTTTTATAAATGAACTGATTGCTACCAATATTGTTCTACAATCTTTTTCTGATCCTTGCTATAAATGAATAAGAATTTTTATTTTAAAACTTTAAGCTATTGGTTGTTAAATATAGACTTGGATGATTGCTTATAAGAATTCATAAAAATTGCCAGGCATGGTGGCACATGCCTTTAATCCTAGCACTTGGGAGGCAGAGGCAGGCGGATCTTTGTGAGTTCAAGGCCAGCCTGGTCTACAGAGTGAGTTCCAGGACAGCTGGGGCTTCAGGGAGACCCTGTCTCGAAAAGACCAAAAAAAAAAAAAAAAAAAAAAAAAAAAAAAAAAAGAATTAGTAAAAATTATGAAGTAGTTATGCTCTTATTCCCAGCTCATTTCTTCCACAACCCTACCCTGTACACCTTCCACATGTTTACAAGATGTGTGGGAGTTCAAGAATGTTCTAATTAGTGCTGCTTATAACAAGAAATTGTGGAAAGCACCCCAGGTTTTATACCAGTGAAATGATTGATTATTCCTTGCAATATTCCATATGATGATTCCTGAAAAGGTGTTCTTGCATACATTGAAATGTAGAGATACCCAACATATTATTTAAGAGGTAATTTGTAGAATATTATATCTGTTGAGATCCTACTAATCTACATAAATGTGAATATGTATGAATGAATAAACAAAATTGCTTGGAGTAATTTCCTCTGAAGAGGGCAATATAATCCACAGAGTAAAAGAGTAAAAAGTAACTTTTATGGGGCTGGTGAGATGTTTCCGTGGATAAAGGCATTTGCTGTTAAGTCTAAACACCTGAGTTTTATCCCATAACCCACAGAGTAGAAGGAGAGAACCGACTCCTGATAGTTCTCAGCTGAACCTCCATACCTGTGCCCACAAACAATGAATAAATGAAGTTTAAAGATATAAAGATATTCACTATGTGTCACACAGTATTATAATACTGAAAAGCTTAAATACTCTTTCCTTTTCTTGTCAGTTCTGGGCATTAAAGCTAGGCCTTTGCACACTCTGGGTAAGTGCCATTCCTCTGGGCTATCCACTCAGCATGTTTTATACATTCTTAAACAATCTGTGAGCTTTTCAAACAATATTTTATTCTTTCTGAAGTCCATGTAGTATATTTCAACCATATTCCCCACCTCTTTCCCATCTTTTCTCACATCCACCTCTACTTTCTTACCTCTTTTACCTGATGTCCTCTATTATATAAAAGTGGACAAGAAAAACTGATAAAAGTATCACTTTCTGGGGCTGTAGAAATGGCTCAGAGGTTGAGAACACTTCCTGCTCTTGCATGTTGGTTTGGTCTCCAGCACCCACAAGACAAATCTGTTTCCCCAAACACTCTGAGCTGTAGGCCCATCCCTTGGAACATGGTCTGTCTATCTGACATCACACCCTTAAAGGAATCTCTTTCTCTCTCTCTCTCTCTCTCTCTCTCTCTCTCTCTCTCTCTCTCTCTCTCTTCATAGTTTCTCAGCTTAAGCTGGGATTTCTTGTGCACCTTTTCCTTCTCTGCTGGGCTTATCTCTGGCCTTGGCTTGTGTGGGTCTTGTGAATGCTCCTGACTGCCATGGGTTCATATGTGCAGCTGCCCCATTGTGTCCAAAAATACAATGTTTCTTGGTTTTGAGACAAAGCTTCACTACGTGGCTCAGCCTGATTTACTCTGTAGCCCAGGGAGAGAGATCCTCCCACCTTAGCTTCCCAAGTAGCTAGGATGAAAGGCTTTCCCTGCTCAGCCTGGCAGAGGACATGTTTAACGAGCCCATTAGCTTTAGAGCATACTGATAATTTATAACAAGCAAAAGAAATACTTGGAGCAGAGAATAATTTTTAAATGAACAGATGAAATGGTTACCATGGAAATATTGTCTGTGTAATTGGGGATATGATATTTGAAACAGAATAATGGGATACACTTCTCTAAAATAGTCATAACAGACATCCCACCTTACTAAGAACAATAGAGATATCTTGTCAAAATTTCATGTTGGCAGCGTGCATGACAAAATACAACTCTAAAGATAACTATGAACTTTCAAGTTTCACCTAAGTTTTCAGTCTATGTTTCCTCCCACCCCCCCAAAAAATAATTACTATTGTAACCTATTACATTACTTTGGTGATAGGTTCGAAAATGATATTCTGTGTAATACATAGTACTTTTAGACCCTTGCTATTCCTTTGAAATAAATTCCTTCTCATGCAGTTTTATTAATTATGTCAGCATCAGATGTTTCTACTGCTTAGTATTCAGCAGTGAGGGAGAAATATCCTTCAATGAGTTTAACTTTCCCTCAGGGTGGTGAATCTCATTAGAAACTAACACCAATTACAATATGTCTGAGAGAAGTTAGTGACATTTATATTGAGGTAATGAAGCCAGGAAGATAACTCCATTAGCTTGGCATAGGGTTAACAGAGCTGAGGACAATAGGGAAACAGGAAGTGTATTTTGGTACTTCCTGTCTCACATACAGAACTAATGCACCTCATGATTTAATCCCAAATACACAAGAACAAATTTCTTTTGCATATCTGCTTGAAGCAAACACACATTTTTACTCTAGGCCATTTTTGTCACTAGATCTTTCCGAGAACATGATAATTTATTTCACTGTAAGGAGAAAGACTTGCTAATTTATATTTATTCTCAAGCAGTATCAGAAATAGTCTGAAATACTCTGGCACCAATTTTATGTGAAGTGTTTGTAAATAATTAAAGTTCTGAAGAATTGATGGTGCGGAATGAAAGCAGACACACAATTTTGGAAAGAAAACAAAATGTACAGATGTTTTAATGATCAATATATGTAGGTGTCTATGTATATTCATTTCTGCAGCGTTCTAGATGGAGAGCTAAAATGGACTCAGCTTCACTTGCTGGCGATACGTCAAGTGTCCTGGCAAACCCCTCCTGTCAGTCCGGCCCAGTGGCTCTGTAATGGGGAGAGAGAAAAGCAGTGGACAGCTACGGGTGGTAAAAGGCATTGCAGCAGTGAGAGCAGCGAGAAGGTAGACCATTTCCAACAGAGCTTGCTACTGTTTATCCTGTGATACTAGGAACAAGAACTCATCCTTGGGAAGCACGGAGAGGACCCTCTGCCTGGGACACCTTCCGTCAGGGACTCCAGCTGAGGGCTTCTGCTTTCCCAGTCATTTCTGCAGGATATAAATATTTCTTGTGGAGAGGGATGCATAGTAAAAGAACAACAACGGAAAGACTGCATCAGAAAATGGACTGAAATGGTGAATTGGGAAGGGGGGAGGGGCGGGAGAGGGACACGGGTGTATATTCGATTAATGCATAATTAATTGACATGAGGTCAACAAGTATCCAGTTTTGCCCAGACACTGTCTACAGGATACATGGAGTTTTAGGACTTAGTAAAAGTAAATATGTATATATTAAACAACATTGGTTTACAGGCTCTGATAAAAACGGTAATGCATCTGAGTTAAATGGAGATTTAAATCGCTGTTGTCCACATTTGTTTTACATAAAATCTGTAGAACAATAACTTTGGGAGTGGCACATAAAAATGTTCTCTATAATGTCTCTGTTGTACAGATCACCTTGTAGCATTCTCTTTCACCTATAAGATGATTTAACATAAAAATTAAGTTTGCTTCCCAAGTTAGTCACCCAAAACAGCATGGGTGAATTTGATGAAATCTGTGCCTTGATTCCACCTGTATAATACAACTGTCTTCTGGAGACTCATGGGTTAAAAAAAAGGGGGGGGGATACAGATAGGTATGAAACATTTTCGTCAAAAACCTTGCAATTCAAATCTTAAAACTAACTACGGGAAAAGATTTGTATGTTTCAACAGGTCAAAATGTCACCAACAATGGCTGAGAAAGAAAAGATACAGCTTTGCATTGAGTAGGATGTACCAGAAAGTGCCAACTGAAAGGTTGACCCGTCTGAACATTGAAAGGAAGAAAAGCCTCAGATTCCTACAAACATCGAACCCCTCTGTGGATCCTACCTGTAACAACTATTTATAATGAGTCCTAATGAAACTTACCTTCTAGGTGCCACAAAGGTTTTAATACGAGAGACTTTCTTGCCTCCCCACCATAGAACAAGGAGAAATATGATGATGATGAGGTCATTCTCCAACTGTAAATTGGAGACAACTATTGTAGAGGTAATCTCTTATAAAACCAGTAAAACTGTCTTCTTTAATTGACTAATAGACACAGGAACTGTGAAAAGGATTATTCTCTATTCAGAACCAAATATAATACTAAAGTCCTTAAGCTATGCACTTAAGCAAAATATATCAATACAGGAGCTCTGACATCAGCAATGGATTATTCTACCAAGGAGATGTTGGCTAGGAGATCCAAGCCCCTACAAAAGGTAAAGGCTCCTTGCCTCTCAACTGGGATACCTGCTAGAAGAGAGGCGATAAGGCCATACTGCCAAAGACCTGACATTAACATGGGAAAGATGTATTGAGACCACACATGCAAGTATACGGATGGCCTCTGGAATACCAGAGAGTGTTACCAAAGGCCACTAAACCAATAAAGCAAATACAGGTCTCCTTGAGTCAAGCAAGACTCCACCATCAGCACCAGCTACACCTCACCTGCCTGGAAATACTGTGCAGCAGAGGCAGCCATATGCCTGTATATCCCAAATCTAATTGGCTATTGGCTCTCTCCTTGGAGGAATAACCCATGGCTGATGCCACAAGCTTACATCCCCTATAGGTTAGGAGATGTTATAAACCACAATAAGACCCTGTCATATTTAACAGGAAAAAAATGTAATTCATGGATTAACATACCATCCAAACATCTGTGTCTATACCAAAGTAACCTACCATGACTATTGGTGCTGTGTAAATACCTATATATCTAATTGCATGTGCTTCATTAGTAGGATCGAAAGGTTATTCCTGGACAAACTGTCAGCCCATGAAAGGAAACAGCCAGAATTGACCAGAGACCAAGACAACAGCTCCAGAGAAAGTAGACTGTTTTGCTTCTCATCCACCTGTGCCCCTTTTCTAAGCCTAGGGAACAATCTGCGGAAGAGGGGGCATGGTAGAATGTAAGGGCTGCGATTGGGGTGAATGGTGAAACTACAGCAATATAGTCTGGACACTCATTTGATCAGCTTATAAGCCCCCCCCCGCCGCTGGATGGTGGGGCTGTGGGGGTTTGGGCACAACAGCCTGCAAATTAGTTTTACATGAGGAATGCTTGTACACATAAATTATCACTTATTGCTAAAAAATGAAAAAAAAAACAGAGAAAGATGCAGGACAGTTATGGCAGAATGCATGATCTGGGAGGGGGGGGGGTGGGATGGGGGAAGGGAAAGGGAAATATGTCTGAACTGAATTGGAAAATGATTTATGAAATACACAAAGCATCAATAAAAATATATATATATTTTAAAAAAAGAAAAAAGTTAATAAATATCACAAGCTTCATAAAAGTACAGGAACTGTCTGTCATAGCTTCAATATGATTTTTTCTCCTTTTGGGTATTTATTGTTCCATAGTGTGGTGGCCTCTTTGTTTGTAAACAACATTGCAATATTCTTTTCTTTTTCTTTTTATTTATTTTTTTTGTGTATGAGTCCATTGCCTGCATGTGTGTAAGTGCATCTGTATTGTTCAATGTCCACAGAGGTCAGAAAAAGGTGTCAGATACCTTAGAACTAGAGTTAAGAATGTTTATTGACCACCATGTGGTAGCTGGGAATTGAACCTGGGTCCTCCGCAAAGCAGTCACTGCTGAGTCAAATCTCCAGGCCCACAATATTATTTTCAGTTGAGGAATAGAAATTGTAATTCAGCTCTTCCTCGAGCTGTTCATCAACAATTTTGAGACAGAGGTCCCTACAGCCCCAGCTGACCCACAACTTGCTATTAAATCCATACTGGCCTTGAATTCAGAGATCTGCCTGCCTCTGCTTCTCTAGCATTGGGATTAAGGGACTACATGACCACACCTGGCAAAATTCCTATTTTATTGCTAATATGTGGCATGCATAAGACATTCCTTCCCATACATTCACTCCGTGTGTGTGTGTGTGTGTGTGTGTGTGTGTAGAGGTTTTGTTTGAACCTTAAAGATACAGAAATTCTGATTTCGTTTCACTTAATTCCCCCATCAGAAAAGAATTTTTAAAAAACCTAATCTCTGTGTTCTAAAAACGTCTAAAAACTTCTACCTTCTAAAACTTCCAATAGGAGGCAATATCCAAGGCCCCGAAGATAACAATCCTCTTGGAAGAAGCTTTATGGCCCATAGGCTCCCAGGCTCCCAGAGCTGAGCTCTGTACACTGTGCTGCAAATCTTAGATTAAGTGGTAGCTGCCATCACAGTCTCATTAAGGCCCAGAATGCTCTTTCATAGAGTTACTTACTTACCTCCTTTTTTTCTTAAAATGTTTCTGTCTGCTACCCTTTTCAAGTTATGTTTTTTAAAAGAATACATAATTTGCTTGTATATTTTTATTTTTTGTAGATGAGGGTTTGTCTGCATGTATGCAAACCCACCAAGTGTGTGCAATGCCTGTAGAGGCCTGAAGAGGGCGATGGGTCCCCTTGGAACTGGAGTTAGAGGTGATTGTGGCTGTTATGTTACACTGAGAACTGAATCTGTGTCCTTCCTGAAGGGCAAGTTACCGCCAAGCCCTCCAGTTACTTTTAGGACTAGCATATAAGGAACGCAAGTCAGGGCTACTCCTGCTGCTCAGGAGGTGCTGTGTCTGGGAATACACCAGTCAGTGCATGGAACTGCACGACTGCAGCAGGTCAGCTTCTGCATTGTTCTTGAATAAGCGACACTTCAGTTCCCGTGAGAAGATGTCAAAAGCCAAACCTCTTCCTGGTACACTTCAGTGTTACAGAAATGTCTCACCCAGCAGAGAACAGAATTTGCACTACAAGAGTTATAAAGAGAAGACAGTATAACAGAACAAAGAACAGCCACATTGAAAGGAGATCAACGGTGGAGGACAGAACATCGACTTCTCTGTTCTCCACTGGCCAAATTGCCAAGTTGCATGGTAAGGAGTGGCCCACAGACATTTCCGGCATCAGGCAGGAGCGTGGCGCTCTGTAAGGGAGCTGAACATGTAGCCTTGCTTGAGGCCTCCTGTTTAGGCAAGAGGCTTAGAGAGATGGCTTCTTGGAGCTTCTTCTGTTTGTTTCTTCAAATCAGGATCTGATCCAGGATCTAATTCTTGCTGAAAATCAGACAATCTATGCCGAGCTTCTGTCTACTGGTTACATTTCCTGCTGATCTTTCTAATTTCTGGATAGGTCTGCAGTCTCACTGGGCCAACTATGTGACGAATTTGGCCAGGATCCTTTTATTTCATTTCCTTTTGTATTAGTCAGGGTTCTCTAAAGAAACAGAAGCAGCAGGATGAATATATATAGCTATATACAATTTATTGATTTGCTCACGTGAAAGAGTTCAAGGATTCCAACAGTAGCTGCACCACACTGGAAAGGCCGAGACGAGAATCCAGGGAACTGCTCAGTCTGCAAGGCTGGATGTCTCAGTAGTCCCAATCCAGTGCTGAAGGCCCAAACGGGTTCCAGGAGATCTGCCGGTCTCAGTACATGCTGGGATCTGAAAGGTTGATCACAGCAGCAAGACGAACTCACCAGATGAGAGAGGCAAGCCGCAGGAGAAAAGAAGGGACCAGCTCCTTCTGCCATGGCATTAAATACTGCCTGCCAGCAGAAGGTAACGCCCACATTTGGGGTGGGCCATCCAGGTTGAGGCGGTCCAATCAGAAGACCCTTTTTCTCTATTTGTCCCTTAGTCCAGTCAAGTTGACACCCAGGGTTAACCATCACAAGTCCACCCCTTGTCAACTTGACACCCAATAAATAGCCTCTCCTTATGTTATGCTTAAATGTCAATTGCAAACGATGGCAGGGTCATAATTCCACCTAACATGTTATAAGTATCTCATGTGCAATAGCAAAGCATTATATCTTAGAGTAGGTGGTAATGTCCTTGAGAAGAACTTAGTCCTTCAGTATCTAATAACCTAAATATGACAACACTTAACACATATCTCAGTTGCACATTCAAAAGGGAACAACACAAGTATCCACTTAATATATATATATATGAACAAGCACATTCTTAACCAAATAGGACAAAAGTTAATATCTATTATAATCCACGTTTCTGCAACTGGTCCCGTGGCCTCAGCTGATATTTATGACTACCTTCTTCTACTACCCATTCTGTATTTCCTCCACCATCAGCAAGCACCTCTGCAGGTCTTGGCTCTTTCCCTGGAGGAGTGACCCATACCTTCATCCCTGAAGGGTCTGGGCCATTTATTGTCCTGTCTGGTTTGGGTTGTTGGAGTTTCCCATTGACCTTAATCATAGGACATGGTAGCACCAGAAGGCGCCCTACAGCATCTCCTGCCTTCCAGACATAATCTTCCTTGCCCCCATTGTGGAGAAAAAGTCCAATTTCCCCATGGTAGTCTGGATCAATCACTCCTCCTACTACTGTTATTCCTTCCTTAGCCTGTTGGCTTAAAGGCAGTAGAAGCCCGAAGTGGCCAGGGGGAAGTCTTAGCTTCCAGTTCAATAGAACGTTTGCTGTATCTCCTGGCAAAAGCACTCCCCCCATTGGAGCCAAAACGTCTAGACCAGCAGAACGCAAGGTCGTGGGTACAGGAAGCAAAAATTTTCCTACTGGGTCACTAGGGGTGATAGTGAGTGGAATCATTCCCACTTCCACCCCTTGGTTCCTGGACCCATGAATTCTGGCTATAGGAGAAACAGTACCATATAGTGGACGCTGATTCAAAGCATATACTGCTTGCTGGAGAACCTTGCCCCAGCCCTCCAGGGTATTGCTACCTAATTGGCGCTGTAACTGTGTCTTCAAGAGGCCATTCCATCGTTCTATCAAGCCAGCTGCTTCTGGGTGGTGGGGAACATGGTAAGACCAGTGGATACCATGACCATGGGCCCACAGTCGCACTTCTTTGGCTGTGAAGTGAGTTCCTTGATCAGAAGCAATGCTGTGAGGAATACCATGACGGTGGATAAGGCATTCCGTAAGTCCCTGGATGGTAGTTTTGGCAGAAGCATTACGTGCAGGAAAGGCAAATCCATAACCAGAATAAGTATCTATTCCTGTAAGAACAAAACGCTGTCCCCTCCATGATGGAAGTGGTCCAATGTAGTCAACCTGCCACCAGGTTGCTGGCTGGTCACCCCGGGGAATAGCACCATATCGGGGGCTCAATGTTGGTCTCTGCTGTTGGCAAATCTGGCACTCGGCAGCAGCTGTAGCCAGATCAGCCTTAGTGAGTGGGAGTCCATGCTGTTGAGCCCATGCATAACCTCCATCTCTGCCACCATGACCACTTTGTTCATGGGCCCATTGAGCAACAACAGGGATAGCTGGAGAAAGAGGCTGACAATCCACAGAACGAGTCATCCGATCTACTTGATTATTAAACTCATCCTCTGCTGAGATCACCTTTTGATGAGCATTTACATGAGACACAAGTATCTTCACATCCTTTGACCATTCAGAGAGCTCTATCCACATACTTCTTCCCCAAATGTCTTTCTCACCAATTTTCCAGTCATGCTCCTTCCAAGTCCCTGACCATCCAGCCAAACCATTGGCTACAGCCCATGAATCAGTATATAATCGAACCTCTGGCCATTTCTCCTTCCAGGCAAAATGCACAACCATGTGCACTGCCCGAAGTTCTGCCCACTGTGAAGACTTTCCTTCACCAGTGTCCTTTAGGGTTGTTTCAGAAATTGGCTGTAATGCTGCAGCTGTCCACCTCTGGGTGGTGCCTGCATAGCGTGCAGAACCATCAGTAAACCAGGCCCTAGTCTTCTCTTCCTCAGTCAACTGATCATAGGGCAAACCCCATGAAGCCATAGGTGCATGCTTAAGCCCAGGAGACATTGTAACAGGAGTGGGAACCATAGGCATTTGGGCAACTTCTTCATGTAGCTTGCTTGTGCCCTCAGGGCCTGCCCGGGCCCTGTCCCGTATGTACCACTTCCATTTGACAATGGACTGTTGCTGTGCACGTCCTACTTTATGGTCTGGTGGGTCAGATAACACCCAGCTCATGATGGGCAGCTCAGGTCGCATGGTGACTTGGTGGCCCATTGTCAAACGTTCAGTTTCCACTAAGGCCCAATAGCAGGCTAAGAGCTGTCTCTCAAAAGGAGAATAGTTGTTTGCAGATGAAGGTAGAGCCTTGCTCCAAAATCCCAAGGGCCTCCGCTGTGATTCCCCTATGGGAGCCTGCCACAGACTCCAGACAGCATCTCTATCTGCCACTGATACCTCAAGCACCATTGGGTCTGCTGGATCATATGGCCCTAGGGGCAGAGCAGCCTGCACCGCAGCCTGGACCTGTTGAAGAGCCTTTTCCTGTTCCAAGCCCCACTCAAAGTTTGCTGCCTTACGAGTCACCTGATATATGGGTCGTAGTAACACACCCAGATGAGGAATGTGCTGCCTCCAGAATCCAAAAAGACCCACCAGACGTTGTGCTTCTTTCTTGGTGGAGGGAGGGGCCAGGTGCAACAACTTATTCTTTACCTTAGAAGGAATGTCTCTGCATGCTCCACACCACTGAACTCCTAGAAACTTCACCGAGGTAGATGGCCCTTGAATTTTAGTTGGATTTATTTCCCATCCTCTCATGCGCATATGCTTTACCAACAAGTCTAGGCTAGCTGCTACCTCCTGTTCACTGGGTCCAATCAACATAACATCATCAATATAGTGGACCAGTGTGATATTTTGTGGAAGAGTCAGGCGATCAAGATCCCTTCTAACTAAGTTATGGCACAACGCTGGAGAGTTAACATACCCCTGAGGTAAGACAGTAAAGGTATACTGTTGGCCTTGCCAGCTGAAAGCAAATTGCTTCTGGTGGTCCTTATGAACCGGTATTGAGAAAAAAGCATTGGCCAGATCAATAGCTGCATACCAGGTACCAGGAGACATATTAATCTGCTCGAGTAAGGACACCACATCTGGTACAGCGGCTGCAATTGGTGTCACTACTTGGTTGAGTTTTCGATAGTCAACTGTCATTCTCCATGATCCATCTGTCTTTTGCACAGGCCAAATTGGAGAGTTAAATGGAGATGTGGTAGGAATCACCACCCCTGCATCTTTCAAATCCTTGATAGTGGCATTAATCTCCGCAATCCCTCCAGGGATACGATACTGTTTTTGGTTCACTATTTTCCCTGGTAGAGGCAACACCAATGGTTTCCATTTGGCCTTTCCAACCATAATAGCCCTCACTCCACAGATCAGGGAACCAATGTGGGGATTCTGCCAATTTCTAATTATATCTATCCCAATTATACATTCTGGGACTGGGGAAATAACTACGGGATGCGTTCTGGGACCCACTGGGCCCACCGTGAGTCGGACTTCAGCCAAAACTCCATTTATCACCTGACCTCCATAGGCCCCTACTTTAACCGGAGGGCCACAATGCTTTTTAGGGTCTCCTGGGATCAGTGTCAACTCAGAACCAGTATCCAATAGGCCTCGAAAAGTCTGATTATTTCCTTTTCCCCAGTGTACAGTTACCCTAGTAAAAGGCCTCAGGTCCCTCTGGGGAAGGACAGGAGGAAGGCAAACAGCATAACTCTTTGGTATTGTGACAAGGTCCTTCCTCACTGGAACCCGGCCACCCCTTCATTCAAGGGGTTCTGGGTCTGTGAACTGTCTCAAGTCTGGAAACCGGTCAACTGGGCGGGATTCGCTACTCCTAAAATCAAATGTTGACTTCCTGTCATTCGTTCTAGAGCTTTTCTGCTTATACAGATCAAATAAAAACTTAGTAGGCTTCTTATGTATTTGGTTCCTGGGAACACCATGATTAATTAGCCAGTTCCAAAGATCATTTCGGGTCATGCCATTATAGGTATTGTTTTGCCTTTGCCACCCATTATGATAATTACTGTAACTACGCTCATCTGGCCTTCTGCGATTCAGTGCTGCCACCTGACGCCTACCCTGAGGTCCTGTTAGACCTACTACGTGTACATTTAATTTATGCAAACGAGCCACAACTTCTCTAACTGTAAGATCTGGCATAAGAAATAGAGCAAAAACAAAGCTCTTCAAATGTTCTGGTGTCTCTCTCAGTACTTTCCATCTTATAAATTCAGTGAGTGGCATGTCCTCTGGGTCCTCATATTGTGGAGAATGTGGTTTTACACTTCGAATCCACTCGAGCATGCCCATCTGCCTGACCCTCACAATCCCTTCATCAATACTAAGCCAAGGAATATCAGGCATCTCTAACTCGCTGTTAGTAGGCCATGTTTTAATAAATACATCAGCCAACCATTCAAATAAACTTTTAACACCTTTTTTAACTGCTCGAGCTTCCATGTTAAACCTAGAATCTCTACTCAGTGGGCTCATATCGATAAACTCAGTATGATCCAATTTTATATTCCTTCCACCATTATCCCACACCCTTAAAATCCATTCCCACACATATTCCTTAGGCTTCTGCCGGAATGAATCAGCAAACTCATTAATTTCTTTAGTAGTATATCGCACCTCCTCGTGGACCACACTTTCTATCTCACCTTGAGGGGCTTGCTTAGACTTCAATCTGGTTATAGGTCTAGAGGCAACAATTGTTGGGCCCTGAGGGACATCAGCTCCCACTGGGAGGGGGGGATTAATTTCCTCAGGCAAGGGTGGGGAGGAGGGATCTGCAGGGTGTGGATTCTCTGCTGAGGGTGGGGAGGTTAATTCCTCAGATAAAGAAAATCCCTCAGAATCCGAGGGTTCAAAATCCTCATCATCATAGTTCTCCCACACATCTCCATCCCAAGTTTCAGGGTTCCACCCTTTCCCCACCAGTGCTCTCACTTTAACTGCTGACACTTTTCGTGGCTGGGAATTAAATTTGCGTTGTAAATCAGCCAACCGTATAATAAGGGCTCCAGCTTGATTTTCTGCTGCTTTAGCTCTTTGGCTGCTGGAGAGAAGATTCTCTTCCAGAGCACACTTGGAAACCTTTAAACTGTTGTTTCGAATCCGGAGCTGGTCATTTTTATCACCGAGCTCCATATTTTCGTCTAACAGTTTATCCAGACATGCTAGGAGCAACAAGGCAACATCATTATTTTCCTGATTTTTCTGCAATTTCTCGAACGTTTTATATATAGAGTCACTAAATTCCTTGCTTCTCACAAGAGGTGAGTTAGGTGAGTCAAATGGATCTATCTTCATAATTAGATCAAATAGTCTGCACCAAGGATTATCATTCCTCTTCATGCCACCAGGAGAGCCTTCAGTAACTCTAGGCTTCATTGGGTTGGAGAGCTGGCTCCAGAGGCTACCAAGCCCACTAAAGAAATTCATCCTTTCAATTCTGTTTCTCTAGAACCACTTCTGGTACCAAAATCTGTATTAGTCAGGGTTCTCTAAAGAAACAGAAGTAACAGGACGAATATATAGCTATATACAATTTATTGATTTGCTCACGTGACAGAGTTCAAGGAGTCCAACAGTAGCTGCACCACACTGGAAAGGCCGAGAGAATCCAGGAACTGCTCAGTCTGCAAGGCTGGATGTCTCAGTAGTCCCAATCCAGCGCTGAAGGCCCGAATGGACTCCAGGAGATCTGCTGGTCTCAGTACACGCTGGGATCCGAAAGGTTGATCACAGCAGCAAGACGAACTCACCAGATGAGAGAGGCAAGCCGCAGGAGAACAAGGGACCAGCTCCTTCTGCCATGGCATTAAATACTGCCTGCCGGCAGAAGGTAACGCCCACATTTGGGGTGGGCCATCCGGGTTGAGGCGGTCCAATCAGAAGACCCTTTTTCTCTATTTGTCCCTTAGTCCAGTCAAGTTGACACCCAGGATTAACCATCACAACTGGTTACATCTCCTGCTGATCTTTCTAATTTCTGGATAGGTCTGCAGTCTCACTGAGCCAACTATGTGACGAATTTGGCCAAAATCCTTTTATTTCATTTCCTTTTGTCCTTCAAAAAAAAAAAAAAAAAAAAAAAACTCCCATTCTAACAGACATGCAACATTGTGACTGTCTAATGATTATCAGTGTCTATAATTCCTACAAGCCATGGCCATTTTCCTGTTCCTAGTGAGCAGATGTCCTTGTTCATGGACATAGTTCTCTGCAAAGAGCCTTGGGGTTTGATTCAGAGAATATACCTGTAAGCTCATTGTGGTGGGTTTCCTTATAAATGTAAATATAATTAAATGCTTAAATTTTGAGGTATCTGAGGAGTGGAAACTTGTTAGACTCTATAAACCTTTCCTGCAGGAACGTGTATGAGGTTTATGCCTGCAGATCCTGAAATGTTTTTTCATCTCCTACAGCCTGAACCATTTCGTTTCCAGGGAATCAGCGATGAATTAGCCAGTGCTGTAACTTCCTCAGTGTCAAAATCTTCTGTTATCCCTTGGTCCCTGTAGGTTTTCATGGTAATTGCATTCACTCTGAATAGCGATATTCATCCATTTCCATTGCACCAAGAGCCCATTTTTTTCCCATTGAGATAATAGAACTCATTTCTCTTGCTGGAGCAAACCTTTCTGCCACTGTGTGCTCCAGCTTACAGCAGACACCTGCTGTACTTTTGAAGGAAGTGGGTGCAGTGCACTGAGTGGCAGAACTGTCCCTTGTTGGTGACTGGCTCCCCCGGCCAGCACATTCATTCCTCTTACCTTCTTCTTAGCTCTTTCATCATTTTATTACATTATTTGAAAATATTTTTCCTCACAGAGTGGCAGGAAATTCTGGCATTTTGACCTCATTAGATGTAGGCCATTAGTCAACCCATGCATCACTTATCCACCCAGTAAAGTATTAACATTATTCCCAGGCAATTCCAAATCCTGGGTGAGTGCACACACAGTCCATCATCTGCAGTAGAAGCTATTTTTCATTCAATTGATATCACACCTCCGGAGACCCCACTCTGTTAGAGTCCTACTGATGCGTAGTTTTTCTTTTTAACTTTTTTTGTGAATAGGTTATTTTTTTTACTGAACCTGCTCTTATATCTTCGTGTGTGTGTGTGTGTGTGTGTGTGTGTGTGAATATGTGTTCCCATATATGTGCATGTTTGGGTGTATGTCTGTGTGTGAAGAACAGACCTTAATCTTGGGTGCTGTGTTTAACCTCAGGTGCTGTCTATCAGGAAGCCTTTTTCTTTGTGTCTCATTGGCCTGTGATTAGAGAGTAGATTAGACAAGTAGATTAGATGGGCTGGCCAGTGAGCCCCAGTGATCTGCCTGTCTCTACCTCGCCAGTACTGGGATTACAAGCTTGTATCACTGCGCCTGGCTTTATTTTACCTTGGTTCTGGGGATGAAGCTCAGGTCCTTACACTTGAACAGCAAGCACTTTAGTGACTGAACAATCTCCCACATTCAATACCTTTCTTTTGGAACTAGAGGCGATGAGAAGTGGTGGAGAGGAAAACCAAGGAGAATTGCCATTGACTTGTGAGGAAACTATGGGTTGCTGTGACTGAGTGATCTATGCATGGAGGGGTTGCTTATGAATGAAGGGCCAGGGAAGCTGTGTCTACAGGTTAAGTTAGGGTAGGAGGACACCCAGTTCATAGTTCTCAGCCCCATTCACATATGTGTCTAAGCACCTCAAGCCCAAATCAATTTCCACCATGTTTAAACAAGAAAGGACTGACACAGATGAACATCTTCCCCCCAGGGTAGACATTCTATGAACATTAGATGTGTGTTCATCCGTGTCCATCTGAGCATGGGATGAAAGAGACTCCTTGAGTGTTTTGATGACATCTTCTTTCTCTGTATGTTTTGATCTGTGCATTCATAATTTTTCATCTCTTTGCAAGTTTCCCCATGGGCAGAGCAATCCAAAAGTAAAGAAGCCTGTTAATATAGTCTGTGTATCTCAACCTCTTGGCACAGGATGAAAAACTGGAGCAGAAAATAGAAGATATCTAGCTAGGACTAAGTTTTTTTTTTTTTAGAAGGAAGAAAAAGGTATGCATTTTAGACAAGATACCTAAGCAAGAAAAGGGGCACAGGGATCCGAGGAGCTGGTGCAGTGGGCAAAGTGCTTGCCACGCAGAATGAGGATTTGTGTTTGAATCCGGAGAACCCACATAAAGCTGTTAACAGAAGTGTGGATTGGCCATTCCCGTGTTCCTACAGCGAGGTTGGAGGCAGATGTGGGAGAATCCCAGAATCTTGTTGGCCAGCTGACTGGTGCACACAGGAGACTCTGGCTCAGACAGAGTAGAAAACAAGGACTGACACCTGAAATGCTCCTCTGGTCTCTACATGGGTGCCATGGCATTATGGCATTCACCTGCACACACACACACACACACACACACACACAGCACTCACACATAAAAAGGGAGGAATGAAAGAGCATACAGAAGAAGACAGAAGGGAAAAGAACACACCTGAATGTGGAAAAGGGATCAAAGTGGATAAACAAAATTTCAAGGTGTCTTTGAAAAATATCGGGACAATACGAACATTTGGTACAACTCAAAGAGAAACATCAGGTTTCACAGCACATGTCAAGATGTGTCTGCTTTTAGAGTCAGGTTGTTGCTAAGGTCTTCAAAGCTCTCTTCTGTTGATGCACTTCAGACCCTATGTGTCTACTTACATATTTGTTATTGCTTCATGTAGCCTTAATAGTTTTAATATAGTAGCTTTGCATTCAATACTGGCAGCAGCTGAACTCTTTTTCAACTGTCATTTTCCCAACTTAAAATGTGCTACAACATTGCCGTACAAGCATTTTTCAATTTGCATATTATAGAAATGGATAAATGTGCTAATGAAATATATATTTTACTAACCATACACTACCGTTTATAAAATATTCTGTTTATTTTATGTGTATGAATGCATTGCCTGCATGTATGTAGGTGCACCTGTGTCATGCAATGCCTACCAACATCAGACAGAAGAGGGTGCTGGCTCCCTTAGAACTGGAGATACAGATGGTAGTTAGTCTCCATGTGGGTGCTGGGTACTGAACCTGGGTCCTCTGTAAGAGCAGCCAGTGCTCTTCACTGCTGAGCCAGCTCTCCTGTCCCCTACTATACATTTTAAAGATGAGCTAGAGTTAAATAAACCACCACACTGTAAGAGTTTTATTTCTTTTTTTGTCTTTTTGGTCTTTTTGAGACAGGGTCTCCCTGAAGCCCCAGCTGGCCTGGAACTCGCTCTATAGACCAGGCTGGCCTTGAAGTTACAGAGATCCACCTGCCTCTGCCTCCCAGGAGCTGGGATTAAATAGAAACAATTAATGCTCGTGGAAATATATTTCAAACATTTTAAATGAGAATAAAGCGATGCATTAGGCTTCATTAATAAGGGGAAAATATTACTTTTCTATTTGGAGATATGGTTGTCTCCTTTATCTGTAGTTTTAATGTTTACAGTTGTAGTCATTTGTGGTCCAAAATATTAAACGGAAAGTTACAGAAATCTCCTATATTTGAAATTGTGTATCATTCTGAGTGGCGTGGTTTATTCTCCTACCCTCTCACCCCTTCTTGCCTCTTTCAAGAACCATCAACTGTCCAGTATGTGCCATATTTGCAGTTAGTATCTGAGTAGCTGTCTGGATCATCACAGCCCTTGTCATTGTAACACAGCGTGCTGGATAGCTTTAGTGTCACCTTGACACACCTGGGTTGAGGGAGTCTCAACTGGGGAATTCCCTCCATTGCACTGGCCTGTGGCCATGTCTGTGAAGTATTTTCTTGATTGTTGAGTGATGGAGGGCCCAGCCAACTGTGGGCGGTGCCACCTCTAGGCAAGGTGTTCTGTACTCTATAAGCAGGCTGACCTTGGGCCCGGGGAATGAGTCAGTAAGCAGCGTTCCTCCATGGCCTGTGCTTCAGCTCCTGCTTCAGGGTTCCTGACCTGAGTTTCTGCCTTGGGCTCCCTAAGTGATGAACTATGACCTGGGAGAAGTAAGCTGAATTAAGCCTTATCCTCCCCAACTTGGTATTGGTCAGAGTGTTTTGTCACAGCAATTGAAGAACCTTAATATAGTAGCCACATGTCATGTTGCAGGGCCTGTGTGACTCACCTTACAGCACCTCATCACATAAACACAGCATCATCTATCTTCTCACACCATCGGGAGGTAAATCATCATGATTATAGAGAGGCAAATATTTAGAAGGATCGCAGAGAGAACACTGTTGTTTAAACCTTAGCATGGGTAGATATGCACAGGACAGCATCACAGCCAGTGTGGGATTTGGTACTGTAAACCATTCCACACAGCTGCTATGCAGTTTAGAACATGTCTGCGATGATCAATTGTAGTTGGCTCTATAATCAACTCAAAGGCAAGCCATGGGGCACTCCTGAGAGGTTTTCTTGATCAGATTATTTGACATGGGAAGACCCACCCTAAATGTGGATGACACCTTTAGGTGGCCACCCAGGAAAACGGGGACAGGAGAAGAAAGCCTGGCTCCTGCCTACCACGTTCACCTCTGACTGGAAAGTTCATCCACGGTTTCTGCAGCATTCCATCACTCACATATCAGAACCAGGTTCTCCAGGTTCCGCAGAGTGACGACCAGCAGCTCTCCCCTCGGATGCTCCAGGTCTTTGGTGCCTGATTGGGACAGCTGAGACATTGACCTTTCCAGTGTAAGCCATCATTGAGCTACTCAGAATGTATCAGGTAAGCCAATCTAACAAATCACCTTTTAACCTATTATATCCATTCATTCTATTAAGACTACACTTTCAGGGATCATTTTTCATAGTTTCTAACTCTGTTGAGTCTATCAGCTTTGTTCCTTTTAGAGAACTCCGATAACAGAGAGTCCTTCAAGGATGGGAGTCTTAGTTCACTTTCTGTTGCTGTAACTGAATAATGGGAAATATTTTACAAAGCTTTATCTGGCTCACAGTTCTGAAGGCTGTGAAGTTCAAAGTCAAGCTTGTGGGTGGGACTCCCTGAGTGGCACAGGGCACCCCACACCTCCCTGCTCAACCCTAACCACAGTTCCATTGGATCAGAGCCCCATCTGTGGCCACATTTATCCTTAATTTCTTCCTGAAGTTCTAATCTCCAAATCCTGTGATTGGATTACATTTCTTTTTTTTTTTTTTTTTGGATTACATTTCTATCCTCTTACTTCTCAGCATGATAATGAAGTTTCAGCATTCCTTTGGGTGGAGATATTCAAACCACAGGAAGAAGGATTACTGTGGAGTGGCTCAGTGACTAAAAATCTAATTTTAGATATAGTTCAAAAATATTTCTATTTTATCAGAGCGTATTAATGATAAGTGTGCACAAAGTCCATGTTTTTATAATGTTTTCAGGGTAAGGCACGTGCTGCCAAGCCTGAGTCCAATCCCTGGAACCCTCATGGTTGAAGGAGAGAACCAACTCCTGTTGATTGTCCTCTGACCTCCACACACACACAAACATGCTGCAGCATGTGTGTGTACATGTGGGTGCACACACATATACATACATGAAAGAAATAACTAAAAATGTGATTCAAAGGGCTTAAAATGCACATTTCAATGTGTTTTGATGAGTATGTACATACACGCATGGCAGAATCCTATTCTTGCTTGTTTCTAAAGAAAACAAAAACATCATTTATTACCCCGTTCTTCTGTACTGTCATGTCTTATTCTTCTGTTTGCTCTGAGGGATTTCTCTCCTTACTGGTTTTGAACAATTTGAATATGATATGCCTTTCTACACATATAATTTATTGAGGTTATTGGATTTGTGGATTCACAGTTTCCCTCAAATTAGGGAAAAGTCTGTCTATGAGTTATTCAATATTAATTTTTCCAACCTTCCCCTTTTCCCTTTGGGATTTTCATTACATACATATTAAGTTGCTTGAAGCTTTCCCACAGTTTGGTGATGATTTTTGCATTTTCTGGTTAATTTCTATTGTTATTTTTAAATTCACCACTTATTTTTCAATCTCTAACCCGATGTTTTTCCCTTCTAATTTTATTTTCATTACAGGTCTTAATGTTTTCGTGTGCAAAGATTAGATGTTGGTCTTTTTTGGGGGGGTCCTATTTAGCCTTTCATATTGAGTGCAATTGCAATAATTGATATTTTTCTCTGGCATCTCTCACATTCCTGAGTCAGTTTCAGTTAGCTGACTTTTTCTCTTTTTAAAAGTGTTATAATCTCTTCTTATGCACTCGTTAATTAATTTTATTGTGAATTTTACATTATTAGATATTATTAGATATTTTGTATTTCTTACAAATATTTGAAAGCTTAGTTCTAGGATGATTTTAAGATACTTGGAACCAGTTCACCCTTCTGAGATTGTTTTAATTTGTTAGGAGGGACTTGAGTGGGTTAGTTTATTGCCCACCACCGAGCTAAGACTCTTTTGAAAACTCTACTTGACGCACCATTACTCAGAAGGCTTTCCAGCCTGTCCAAGGAACTAGTTCACTTTCCAGCCCTTTTCAGCACTGGTTACTGTTTCCTCCCATCCTTTCATGTGGCTTCTTCCTGGAAGTGAGTTGTTGGCTTCTGTGCATGGCTCCCCCTTGGCTGGCTGACCTCTGCATGATGCCTTCTTCATATGGCCCCAGTCCTCTGTTTGCAGCTTCTCCTCCCTGGCTCTATGTCCTGCGTACTCCAACCTCCTTACTCTAACCAGACTCTGCACTTGCTTCCTGGGCTCAGGAACCTGATTTAGTTTGTCCAGATTTCCCTTCTTTGAGCTTCTGCTTGGAAACTCTCTTGGAACAGCTAGCTGGAACAATCAGACTTCTTTGTTCCCATTTGTCCTGTGTCACCGTGTTCTGTGTCTCAACGTCCAGCTTCATGAAAAACGTGGTCTTGTTCACTGTGTCTTTTTTCCTCTCTCCTTCCCTCCCTCCCTTCCTTCCTTCCTTCCAGACCAGCAATGTATCAGGTAAATTTCTATTTATTTTTTTAAAAAGTAAAAATCTCAATTTATTCTTAAAATTTATTTGGAATAGTGCCATATCTGAAAAGGATGCATCCTAACAGAGAGGTGCAACTGAAGAAAGTCCAAGATTATCTGTACTTGTTATACCATGATGCTAATTTTTATTTTACCTGTCCACTACAGATTTTTGTTGAAAGGCAGCTATTGTACTTCTATCTTTCCAGATGTCAAATATTGTTCTTCAAAATAAGTAAAATGTGTTACATTTTATTTTTAAGCTATGGTTTAAAAATCCATATGTAAACCAGGCGTAGTGCCACACGCCTTTAATCCTAGCACTCAGGAGGCAGAGGCAGGTGGATCTTTGTGAGTTCAAGGCCAGCCTAGTCTACAGAGTGAGTTCCAGGACAGCTGGGGCTACAGGGAGACCCTGTCTCAAAAAGACCAAAAAAAAAAAAAAATCCATACATAAGATTCTTCTTAGGGATATTTTTATACAAGTTAAAAAATCTGTAACCATATTTTAAAATGTAAATATATCAGCATTTTAACAGGTGACAAACATTGTCAGTAACAAAATCATGTAACTGCAGTCCTTGGATGAGGGCAGTCTTGGAGCATTACACATGACAAGAGGTTTCTTTTAGCAAGTAAATCCTCACTCTTAAGATCTGGTGGTGCCCATTAAATCTGTTTATTTGAGTCAATGTGCTTCCTGGATAGCTCCTGTCCTAGTTTGAATGGGAAACGCTCCCCATGGGCTCCTGTATTTGAACAGTTCATCCCTCTCTGGCTCTGCTGTTAGAGAACGTTACAGAATCTTTAGGAGGTGGAGCTTCGCTGGAGGAAGTACATCATTTGGGGGTGGGGGCTTGAGGTTTTGTAGCCTGGCCTCACTTCCTGACCTCTCTGTTTCCTATGTGCTGATAAAACATGATCATTTGTGTCCTGACTGCCAGGCTAGCCCAACCTCCCACCCCCATGCAATTTCTTCCAGCCATGATGGACTCTGTTCCTCTGGAACTGTAAACCAAAATAAACTCTTTCTGCTCTAAGTTGCTTTCTGTCAGAGCATTTTATCACAGCAACAGAAAGGTAACTAATACAGCACATTCCTGAGAGTGGTTTGCTCTCTCCGCAAAAGTTAAGAAACTGGGTTTCCTGGGTCTTCAGACATCGCTCGGAAAGGTTATAAAGACTTGTCTCCCTTTCTATAGGCTAGGATTCTAAACATCTTAACTGTGATGACTCCATGTTCTTAGCTGACATTTTAAGACAGACAGCACATGGGACTGGAGCAGCGTGGGTGATCTTGAACTACTCTGCCTTACTTCCAGCTTAGCTCATGGGACTCGTGCTTCGACCTCTTCTTTTGCGTAATCTCAAAGAAGGAATAGAAGTGAATGCCCACTTTGACTGTTTCGCTATGAGTTCTCGTTATCATGTTTAGCCCCAGTTATTTTGTTTTTCTGTTGGTTTCATCTACAGATGTCATAAAATAGATGTCACAGGAGGTCACCACTTCCAACACTTATCGCTTCTGCCTTTCCCCAAAATGTCTCAGCGGTCACATGTGACACAGACTTGTCTTGCGTAAGAGTAAATCCGAACACCAGTGTCAATCCATTTTTGATATGTTGAACAAGGTTAATTTCCTGTTATCAATACTCAAAAGACATAATGACACGATTTGGAAATGTAGTCCATAGTGCATAATGCCAAGAGAGGATGGGAATGGTTTTAGGACCACAGGTTGGTACAGCTCACTAAATTAGGGGCCCATAAGACAGTGAAGAATGGGATTCTCAGGGCTGTGACTACTGAGGATAGAGGCAAAGCAAGGAGAAGTCTCCAAGAAAAACCAGGACTTCTGGGGGCTGAAGCCTTCCCCTTATACTAATGGCACTTTGAGAGTGAAGGGAGACACCATTAGCTTATGGATATGCTAGAAACTAATCACAAATCCCTTGTGTGAGGAAACTCCTTGCTGTTTCAACAATGGGACTGAAATCATGTGCTCTCCTGCATGGGGGAGATCCTGTACACAGGCAAAGATACTTTCTTTTTAAAATAATTTTACAATTATTTTTTAAGTGTGTGTGTGTGTGGGCATGTGTGCCCACACACACACACTCCTAAACTGATTTTATGACTTCCACAGGTATGCCATGGCACACACACACACACACACACACACACACACATGCAAATAAATTTAATTCAAAAATTTTAGGCTTACCTGGGCCTGGTGGCACATGCCTTTAATCCTAGCACTTGGGCGGCAGAGGCAGGTGGATCTCTGTGAGTTCAAGGCCAGCCTGGTCTACAGAGTGAACTCCAAGCCAGCTGGGACTAAGGGAGACCCTGTC
The DNA here is from genome assembly GCA_009823505.1 of Rhizomys pruinosus. Classification (NCBI taxonomy): domain Eukaryota; kingdom Metazoa; phylum Chordata; class Mammalia; order Rodentia; family Spalacidae; genus Rhizomys; species Rhizomys pruinosus. The sequence continues at coordinate 1,612,805 of VZQC01014075.1, forward strand.
TCAAAAAAAAAACTTGTCTCAAAAAAAAAGAAACTTTAACTTGTATACACTTGTGAGTCCCATGATGTTTTGATTCATGTGCACATAGGATAACAATCAAAGCAGGGTAGTTAGCATATCATAATAATCAAAGCAGGACAATTAGAACATCAGTTATCTTGTTTTATCATTCTTTTATGGTAAATACATCCAACACTCCTTCCTTTTAGCTAATTTGGGACAAATCTCCATAGAACACTGGAATTTATTCCTCTTCTCTAATGGACCATTTTTCCAACTAACCAACTTCTTTCCATTCCCTTCCCTGTTCTCCTCAAACTCTGTGGAGCATGATGTTATTCTCAACTTGTATACGATCCGCTTAAGAGTAAGGTGTCAGTGTTGCTCCTTCTGTGCTTGAGCTGCTTCCCTTAACACCATGCTATTAAGTCCACTCGTGTTGTCACCAATAAGGGAATTTCATTCTTTCATGGCTGTGTAGTACTCCATTGTTTTATGTAGACGATTTACACACAACCAGATCTCAACTCAATGCCTTTAAAACTCTTTTTATTCAATGATGACCATTTAGCTCAATTTCATATGTCTTCTTGTCAATCAACACTGGTGAATGCAAGAAAAGGGAGAAAAATGCTAGTGAGAATGTGAAAAGTAAGAACTTTTATACATGGTTACTAGTAATGAAAATTAACACAGCCATATGGAAAGCTGTATGGAGTTTCTTTAAAAAATCTAAAAATGGAACTAGCTGTCTGAAGAGATATTAATCACTTTATTAATGGAGTTAATTCTGTCACAAGAATTTGTCACTCACTAAAGTATGCACAGATGGAAAAAAGATCAAGAATTACATTTTAAGATGCAAGTTTGAATTCTGAAATGAGTGTTGAGATTGAGCATGCAGGGTCTCCATGCCTGGCCTGGACTCATCTCCAGGTACTGCTTGTTCAGAGTCTCTAATTTTGAAGTTGTCCTATGAATTTCAAAGTGTATTGTGACAATCTTTGCTAAAGGTAAAAAGTTTCTTTTTCAAGATGCATTTGTCCTCGGGTTTATACACCCTCAGTGGACGATTGCTCCAGACTTAGGGTCTCAGTCAGGAAGGCCATTTTGTTGAAGGTGAGATGCAGAAGTCTGACACTAAAATATTTTTAATGATCATTGCCACTTCCCATGTTGAGAATACTTATTTCTTCATAGGAGCCCTTAGAAAAATATGAAATCAGAGGCTGGTGAGATAGCTCAGTGGTTAAGAGCACTGGCTGCTCTTGTGGAAGACCTGGATTTAGTTCACAGTGCAGCTAATAACTGTCTATAGCTCCAGTTCCAGGGGATCTGACGCCGTCTTCAAACCTCCATGGGCACTGCATGACAGGCTGCAGGCAAAACATTCATACACATAAAATAAATAAAGTTAAATGTAAGAAAATGAAATTAATAGAGTCAAGGTAACAGCCACTGGATGGGAGAAAGGCAGCCACCAGGTCACCAGCTGTCATTTGCATGCCTTTCTTCACTCCAGATCTGTGCCAGAGCGTTCCATGCTGAAAGTCTCTCTTGGAAGGCTGTACTTTTTTATGAGACTGAGTTTCTTGTAGCCCAGACTGACCTCAAACTCACTACGTAGCCAAGGATGGCCTGCACTTTCTGATCCTCCTGCATCCACTACCAATGCCTAGTTTATCTGTTGCTGGGAACTGAACCCAGGGCCTCATGCATGGTAGGCAAACACTTCACTAACTGAGCTGTCTCCAGTACCTTCACATCGGCCTCCATACGTGAGAATCTCACTCCCAGCATGGTTCCAACTTCATTGATTCCACGAGGAGGAGAACGTGGACAACATCAGCCTTCCCAGCACTGCCTAGGAACCTGAGCTGTTAATGATGGGGCTCTCCCTCCCCCGAGGAGAGAACCCGAGCTTTCCCACATCAGAGAGGCATCCTAGCAATACGAATTTTCAGTTTCAAGAAGTTCCTCTGACTTACAAGCAAGCTTTAACTGATGCAGAAAGCAAAATGTTTCAGTGTGACAGGGGTTGGTTGGCCGATGCCCTTGAAAATGCCGAACACTGAGGAGCATGTGCCCAACTCGTGGCATGAGCAGACTTCACCTGTGTCCTGCACAACAACAGCCTGAAAAAGAACAGGTGCGCACTGCCTGCCTGAGTGCTTTGGACACCCCTGTGCCCCATGGAGGCTTGGTATAGCCCGGGACCTTCCCAACCTTCAGGTCCCAGCCTGCAACAAAGGTGCAGTCAGACGCACACATAGCACAACACCAGCATGCAGCCAGCTCCTGGCATGAGTTCTCCAACAGGGCACTGGCATGGACCAAGGTAGCAAACCTCTCCGGAGCCCCCTCAGCCTGGTGGAGCGGCGATGCAGAGGATCTAGCAGTATTAGTGATTATAGTTTATGCAGCCAATGTTGAGGCACCAGAACCCAAAGAAACAAATAAACAAACAAACAAATCCACATGCCAAAGACACACACAAAACAAAACAAAAACAAACAAACAAAAAAATGGGAAAAGCTCATAATAAATCCACACAAAACTCTACCAACCCTACACAAGATTCCTAAAACAAGATCTCCCTATAAGGAAACCAAGACATGGACTTTAGAAGAACAATTATGGAAATATTCAGAGAAATTAGAGAACAAAAGGAAGAGAATGAAAAACTCAAGAAGTACCAAGAGGGTGATAATGACAAATGTGGAAAGGACTAAGGGGAGAGATTGAAAAACTCAAGAAGGACCTCAACAGAGATAATGACAAATGTTGGAAAGAACTAAAGGGAGAAAATGACAAACTCCAAAAGGAAGTGGAAATGCTGAGAAGATCCCAGGCCAAAATGAAAAAAGAAAATGACCAATGAACCGAGGAGCTTCAAGATGAGAATGACAGGCTCCAGAAGGAAGTGGAAATAGTAAAGAAATCACAGGATGAAATGAAAAAGGAAATTGAACATCCATGCAATCAACAGGAAAGGATGGGAAAAAGCCTCAGAAGCAGAATGGAAGAAGCAGAAAAAAGAATATCAGACCTGCAGGATAACATGGTCCAACTAGAATGCTGAAGTAAAGATTATGAAAAATTTTTAAAAACACAAGAGTGGAACAACCAGGAAATGTAGGACACTATGAAAAGACCAAACCTCTGCATCATAGGGATAGAGAAAGGAGAAGAATCCTAAGACAACAGTATTGATCAGATCTTCAACAGGGTAATAGAAGGAAATTTCCCCAAACTGAAAAACGACTAACTCATACAAATACGAGAAGCACATAGAACACCAAACAGACAGGACCAGAAAAGAAATTCCCCATGCCATATAATTGTTAAAAACACTAAATGCTCAAAACAAAGACAAAATACTGAAAGCCACAAGAGAAAAACAACAAATTACATATAAGGGGAATCACAGCTGACTTCTCAGTGCAAACTATGAAAGCAAGAAGAATGTGGACCAAAGTATTCCCAGTACTAAACAACTTTAGATGCCAACCCAGACTACTATACCCAGCAAAAATGTCAATTATAGTTGGAGAAATAAGAATCTTTCACGATATGAACAAGATGAAAGAATGCATGTCTAAGAAAGCAACACTTCAGAAAATCTTCAACACAATCCAAAGAACAGAGGAAAGGAGTAAAACCTAGACCAAGAATGCAAACAAAAAATAAGGTAAAAGGAAACAACACACATCTCTCAATAATAGCCTTAAATACTAGTGGTCTAAACTCCCCAATCAAAAGGCATAGACTGGGAGAATGGATTAGGAAACTGAATCCTTCTATATGCTGTCCACAAGAAACCCATTTCATCTTCAAGGACAGACACCACCTTAGAGTGAAAGGATGGAAAAAAATATTCCAAGCAAATGGTACCAAGATACAAGCCAGAGTGGTTATTCTAATATCAGACAAAATAGACCTCAAAGTAAAATTAATCAGAAGAGACAAAGAGGGTCATTACATACTTGTCAAAGGAACAATTAACCATGAAGACTTCACAATCCTAAATGTCTATGCACCAAACTCTGGTGCACCTAACTTTATAAACACAACTCTGCAGGACCTCAAGACAGATTAATCCTAACACACTAATAGTGGGGCACTTCAACACCCTCACTGTGCCCCTTGGATAGATCAGCAGAATGAAAAAATAAACAGAGAGACATCAGAACTGAACAATACAATACACCAAATGGACCTTACAGACATCTACAGAAAATTCTACCCAAACACCAGGAATATAATTTCTACTCAGCACCTCATGGAACATTCTCCAAAATCGACCACATACTGGGGCACAAAAGGAACCTCAACAAATACAAAAGGATAGAAATTATTCCATGCATTCTATCAGACCACAGTGCAACAAAGCTCATTATGAACACCAGAATAAGTCCAACTAGCTACAAGAACACATGGAGAATAAACAACACAATCCTGAATAATGAATGGGTCAGGGAAGAAATAAAAAGTGAAATAAATGTATTCATGGAACTGAATGAAAAAAGACAATACAACACAACAAAACGTGGAATTCTTTAAAAGCAGTCTTGAGAGGGAAATTTATAGCCCTAAGTGCCCACATCAAAAAAACAGAAAGGGAACAAATAAATGATCTAACACTACAGCTAAAAACACTTGAGAGACAATAACAAATGAACTCTAAACCCAACCGACAGGAAGAAATCACAAAAATCAGAGCAGAAATCAATGAAATAGAAACAAAGAAAACAATACATAGAATCAACGAATCCAAAAGCTGGTTCTTTGAAAAGATAAACAAAATAGGCAGACCTCTAGCCCAGTTAACAAAAAGAAAGAAAGAGCAACTACAGTTCAATAGTATTAATGATAAAAGGGGAAACATCACAACAGACAAAGAAAATACCCAGACAATAATATGGGAATACTTCAAAAACCTATACTCCACTAAATTTGAAAAACCTAAGAGAAATGGATGAATATCTGAAATCCTGGGAACTAACAAAGCTTAACCAAGAAGAGATTGACAGTTTGAAGGACCTATAATATTTGCATAAATTGAAGATGTAATAAAACAAAGCCCGGGCCCAGATGGTTTCACAGCAGAATTCTATAAAACATTTAAAGAGGTCCTACAACCATTGCTACTCAAACTCTTCAGAAGGATACAAACAGAGGGAATTCTCCCAAACTCCTTCTATGAAGCCAGCATCACTCTAATACCAAAATCGGGCAAAGATACAAGCAAAAAAGAAAACTATAGACCCATCTCACTAATGAAAATACATGTAAAAATTCTCAACAAAATAATTGCAAATAGCATACAGACCCACATCAAAAAGATCATCCATCATGATAAAGTTAGATTCATACCAGAGATGCAGGGATGGTTCAACATATGTAAATCAACAAATATCATAAAACACATAAATAGACTGAAAGACAAAACCCACACGATCATCTCAATTGACACAGAAAAAACCTTTTACAAGATCCAGCATCCCTTCATGTTTAAAGTCCTAGAGGGAATAGGACTGAAGGGACCATTCCTCAACATGATCAAAGCCATATATAGCAAACCCACTGACAACATCATCCTAAATGGCGAAAAATTGGAACTATTTCCCTTAAAGGCAGGAACTTGGCAAGGCTGCCCCTTATTGCCACTCTTCTTCAACATAGTGCTTGAAATGCTTGCTAGGGCAATAAAACAAGAGAAGGAAATTAAAGAAATACTAATCAGAAAAGAATAAGTTAAGCTATCCCTTTTTGCATATAATATGATAGTTTACCTAAGGGATGCTAAAAACTCCACCCGAAAACTTCTAGAAATCATTAAGAGTTTTAGTAAACTGGTGTGCTACAAAATTAACCTAGAAAAATCAGTAGCCTTTCTTTACACCAACAATATACAAGTGGAGAAGGAATATAAGAAGAACTTCCCACTCACAATAGCCTCAAAAATAATAAGATACCTGGGAACAAACCTAACCAAAGATACCAAAGACCTCTACGACAAAAATTTTAAACCCTTGAAGAAGGAGATTGAAAATGACATCAAAAGATGGAAAGACTTCCCATGCTCATGGATTGGGAAAATTAATATAGTAAAAATGTCCATTTTACCAAAATTGATATACATATTCAATGCAATCCCAATCAAAATCCCAATGAGCTTCTTCACAGACATGGAAAAACAAAAGACCCTGAATAGCTAAAGCAACCCTGAGTGAAAAATGCAGTACAGGGGAGACTGCTCTGCCAGATTTCAAACTATATTACAGGGCCATAGTCATAAATACAGCCTGGTACTGGCACAAAAACAGACCCATTGACCAATGGAACAAAATTGAAGATGCAAACTTGAGCTCAGACAATTTCAGCCACCTCATATTTCACAAAGGGGCAAAAAAACCTCAATGGAGGAAGGATAGCATCTTCAGCAAATGGGGCTGGCAAAACTGGATCACCATTTGTAGAACAAAATTAAACCCCTACCTCTCACCCTGTAAAAAAATAAACTCCAAGTGGATAAAAGATCTTGAAGCCTGAAACCCTGAAGGTGATAGAAGAAAAAGCTGATAACAACGTACAAGACATGGGTGTAGGAAAAGACTTTCTAAATCAGACAGCAGCTGCACAGGAAATAATGTCAACAGTCGACAAATGGGACCTCATCAAGCTCAAAAGCTTCTGTACAGTGAAAGAAACAATCAAGGAAGTGAAGAGAAAACCCACAGAGTGGGAGGAAATCTTTACCAGTTATACATCAGACAGAGCATTAATGTCAAGAATATATAAACTACTCAAAAAACAAAGAAGAAAACAAATGACCTACTCAAAAGATGCCGTAAAGAGCTGAACGAACTTCACCAGTGAGGAATTAAAGATGGCTGAGAAATATCTTTAAAAGTGTTCAACATCACTAATAGTTAAGGAAACGCAAATTAAAACCACTCTCAGATATCTCACTCCGATAGGACTAGCTAAGATCAAAGAAAACAAAAGATGACAGATGCTGGAGAGGTTGTGGGGAAAGGGGAACACTCATCTACTGCTGGTAGGAATGTAAACTTGTACAACCTGACCCAGTCATACCACTCCTGGGTATATACCCAAAATTCTCATCCTCCTGCAAAGATACATGCACATCCATGTTTATTGCAGCTCTCTTCACAATAGTGAAGAGCTGGAACCAACCCAAATGCCCCTCAACAGATGAGTGGATGACAAAAATGTGGTACATCTACACAAAGGAGCACTATTCAGTGGTAAAGAAAGATGACATTATGAACTTTGCAGGTAAATTGATGGAGATTGAAGCCATTATGCTAAATAAAGTAACACAATCCCAGAAAAACAAAAGGTGAATGGTTTCCCTCATTTGTGGATGCTAACACCAAATCCCGCCAGATGAAAGGCAAGCTGAATAATATTATTGTTATATTTCTGTTTATCTGAAAGCAACTATGTTGTTGTAATGTAATCTCTTACTGTATACAAGTAGAAAGTATGTATCCATATTATAGAGTAATATAAAATTAATGGAGGAAAATGTGAATTTCTAAGCATAAAAAAAAAGACTGAGAGAAAGATGCAGGACAGTTATGGCAGAATGCATGATCTGGGGTGGGGTGGGAGGAAGGGAAAAGGGAATATGCCTAAACTGAGTTGAAAAATGATGTCTGAAATACACAAAATATCAATAAAAGCAAAAATATATCCAAAAGAAGAAAAAGAAGAATTTGGAATATGGCAATAAAGCCAAGGGAAAGGGGGAATGAATATTGTGACAATGATACTATATAGAGAAATGAAGCAGGAAACACAAAGCACATTTGTTACTGAATTTTCTTATCTTGTCAACACTATAATAGCCTATCGATTCTAGCTCATAATTTCTCCCTGCTGAAAGGAGGCATAAGATACATTTGATCAGTCTGTCGTTAATATATTGTGGCAATACTGCAACTATTTTACCTTTATGTTCCTTCTATGAATTTCATTACAGATTATCTTCTTCTAGCTAAAATATTCCTGAAATTTAGTTTCTTTTTTTTTTTTTTTTTTTTTTTGGGTCTATTGGAGACAGGTCTCCTTGTAGCCCGCTGTCCTGGGAATTCACTCTGTGAGACCAGGCTGGCCTAAACTCACAAAGATCCGCCTGCCTCTGCCTCCAAGTGCTAGGATTAAAGGCGTGTGCCATAAAGCATACTTGTTCACAAAACTTACTTAAGAAAATTCTGATAAGATATTATTATATAATTTATAATAAAGACCCTTGAAAAAAAAGAAAATGCCAAACACTGAAAATAGAATGTACAAGATATGTTTGAGTTGTTTATTTTTCAAAAGTATTACCCATGGGGAGCTGGAGAGATGGCTCAGCAGTTAAGAGCACTGGCTGCTCTTGCAGAGGACCCGGGTTCAGTTCCCAGCTCCCACACAGCAGTTGGCAACTATTCATATAGCTCCAGTTCCAGTGGATCTAACATGCTCTTCACATGTTCAGATGTGTGCACATATGTATGTGCATATGAAGGCCTGAGACTGATAGTAGGTGTCTTTCTAGATCACTGTCCTTTTATATCGAGGTAGGGTCTCTCCTTTGAACTCCATGCTTACTGATTCAGCTCGTATACCTGGTCAGCTTGCTTCAGGAGTCAACCATCAGATTCCACCATACAGGAGCTAAACACACAATGTGCCACATTTACCCAGCATTAACTTGTGTGCTGGAGATTCAAACTATGGCCCTCACAGCAAACACTTCAGCTACTGAACCGTCTCTCCTGATCCTGATAGTTTAAGACTGATCATAGAGGAAATATTGTTCACTTCATGCAACAAGGAAGTTGCTGTGGTCAGAGACAAAAAAAGAAAAAAAGAAAAAGTGAACTCTTTTTTTAATGTTATCAAATCCTTTGTTACAACTTTTTTCAGCTCAATTTATTTTTTTTTCGTATATTTTTTTTTCATTTTTAACAATAAAGTAATGATTTATGAGTACAAGCATCTGTCATGTAAAACCAATTTGCAAGCAGTTGTGCCCAAACCCACACAGCCCAGGGTTCCCACCTCCAGCAGGGTGGGGGCTTGTATGTTCAATAACGTTGATCTCGAATAAGGTGTCAGGTCTATTTAGCTGTAGGATTTCACTATTTCAACCACCAATCACAGCCCTTACATTCATACCACGCCCCCTCTTCGCGATGTTCCTAGGCTTAGAAAACGGGGCATGGTTGGACGAGGAGCAAAACAGCTTCTACTTTCTCGTGGAGCTTTGTTTGGACTCTGGTCAATTCTGGCTGTTTCCTTTCATGGGGCTACGGTTTGTCCCAGATAACCTTTCGATCCTATATGAAGCACAGGCAATTAGATTTATATAGGTATTTTTTTTAAGAGAGTACAGATTGGTTATGGTAGGTTCTTTGGTATAGACCAGGTATTGCAAAGCAATTTTATGAAGGTTTGTACCATTTCGTAACATTTTCCAATCAGTCAGACCCATTTCCCCCTCCCTTGGCCCTCCATCACCCCACCAGAGGCTCATGCAGTCTGCCACAACAGTTTTTCATCTTTTTCTCAGTCTGCTTTTAAACATTTTCCATGCAGAAGTTTAACTGGTTTTGAGCAGAATTCACCGTTTCAGCTCGTTCTTTGGACCCAGTCTTTGGTGGCTGTTGTTGTTGTCGTTATTCCGTCCAATTTGCATCACTCCAAAATATGCATATTGCATGCCATGTATATCAAAGGTTTTAGCATTTCAACTTATGATAATTATTTTCTTTATTAGTTCTGCTGAAGATGTCATTTAAGGTTTGACGGCCCTCCTTGGCAGCCCAAAACAACCATCAGTTCGGCCCTTGTGGAAAAAGTGAACTTTCTTATTATTATTATTTATTTATTTAATTTATTTTTGTATGGTGTGATGAATTACGGTGGTGCAGCAGGTCTGTGCACCCGTGTCGTGCAATGCCGCGGAGGTCAGAAGAGGGTCTCGGATTCCCCTGGAACTGGAGTTCTCCTGGAATTGGAGTTACAGACGGTTCTTAGCCGCCATGTGGGTGCTGGTATAACCTCACTTCAGAGCATTGCTGGTCTTGAGCCATTTTGTGGAATAACATTATTTCCTCCAAGGAAGAAAGCCACAGACAGACACAGCAGGTGGAGGTAGAAACACTTGTCAGATCAAGGGAATCTGGATAAGACATCAAGAGCACCTGCCATACAGACACTTAGGAGACAAAGGTATTCAAACAATAGGAAACGCCCAAGTTGACCCAGATGACTAACTGGCAGTCTGTGACTCAGGAAGATCTTGAAGCCAATTGGCAACCACAATATTTTATTTGTGGGATCGTCTCGAGAAAAGGGGGCTCATCAACACTCAGGGCCATCTTGCCGCTCTGTCTCCTGCTGTCAGTTTGCCTGTGTCAGCCTTCCTGGGACTGACACACCACATGGAATGAGCAGGGTAGGAACACTGAGTACAGGGCGCATCTTGTCTGATGGGCACCTGCCCTGAGTATTCCTACTGGCTTTCAACTCTTCTGTCTCCATTTCATTTAGCTATCTCAAGAAAGAATTTAGGGGGCTGGATAGATGGCTCAGCCACTAAGAACACTTTGCTGTTCTTCTAGAGGACCAGGGTTTGATCCTCAGCACCTGCTTACTAGCAACCATTTGTAACCCGGTTCCAGGGGATATTACACCCTCTTCTGGCCTCTGTGAGTACTGCATGGTATGGGTGCCCTTACATGCAGGCAAAACCCTCATGCACATAAAATAAAAAATAGTAATGGAGCCGGAGAGATGGCCTAGCGGTTAAGAGCGCTGAATGCTCTTGCAGAGAACCGGGTTCAATCCCCAGAACCCACATGGCGGCTGAGAACCGTCTTTGACTCCAGTTCCAGGAGAGTCCAAAGTCCTCTTCTGACCTCCCTGGCATTGCACGACACGGGTGCACAGACCTGCATGCAGACAGTACATTCATATACATACAAGAATAAATTTAAAAAATAGAAATATTAAAAAAAAAAGAAAAGAATTCACTAGGCAGGAGTACTCTAGAGAGAGATAATACCTGGAATCATTTATCTGCAGAGTGGCCAGTCAAAGGAGAGCAGCATTAGATTTCAACTTGCCAGAGACCTGGCTCCCGATAATGGCTGGCCCACTTCAGAGCGGGACAATTCATCGAAGTCGACCACATATTTCCGCCTAATGTCGTGTGAATACAAACCGGATGCATCTGATTAAGAGCTCCCCGCGCTGGCAGCAATAATTGACTCACTGGCAGCGTGCCCCCTTTCCAGCTATTCTGGGACCTGGGCTTGGAGCTGCCAAGTTTGGCAGGCTCACCTCAGAGGCTCCCTCAGCTGGGCCTGGTGCCTGCAGCATTCCTCTGCACTGCTCCATTCTCCACTTCCTAGATTCTTCTCTCTCCGCACCCGCCCCCTCAGCCCAAGTTATGCCCAGCTCTGTAGACTTTGCCTTATTTTGTTTTTCAATGATTCTTAGAACCCTCTTCTAGCCTGAGTGACTGATTCAGAGCAGGCAGAAAAGGCTGCGTGCCAGGATCCGGAGAAGTTTGCCTCCTGGTAAGGACGTTTATTTATTTTAATTTTCATTTTTTTACTAATGCTTTGTGTATTTCATACATCATTTTCCAATTCAGTTCAGGCATATTTCCGTTTCCCTTCCCCCCCTCCCCCAGCCCATCCCAGATCATGCATTCTGCAATAACTGTCCTGCATCTTTCTCTCAGTTTTTTTTTTTTTCATTTTTAGCTATAAGTGATAATCCATGAGTACAAGCATCCTTCATGCAAAACCTATCTGCAGGCTGTTGTGCCTAAACACCTACAGCCCCACCATCCAGTGGGGGGTGACAGGTTGTTTGTTCAATCAAGTTGATCAAATGAGTGTCCAGACTATATTGCTGTAGTTTCACCATTCACTCCAATCGCAGCCCATACATTCTACCACGCCCCCTCTTCTGCAGATTGTTCCCTAGGCTTAGAAAAGGGGCACAGGTTTATTAAATTTGGTCAATGACAGCCAGTTTGGATCCCTGGGAACCAAACAGGTACATATTATTTCCTGCCGGAGATGATGCTACATGGTTGAGTGGTTAGTACCGGAGTGTTCAGAGCCAAGCACCGTACATTGTGGTAAGGCCACTTACTAGTTGAGCTACTTTGAGCAATTAACTTAATTCACCATACCTCTTTTAGGGGCAGGTCAGAAAGAGGTAATCAAAAGGAAAGAGTTAACCAGGCAGGAGCCAGTCTCTAGTTGAAGCAGGTCTGGTTCCCATGGTTACTCCCTCCCCCCTTGAGTTCTGACCACAATCACAAGAGCTCAGTTCCTGCTACCTTGCCTCTGACTCCCAGTTCCCACAGCTACCTGAGGTCAGGGTGAACTTTCCCAACCCTGAAGGAGGGCTTCCCACCCCCTAAGGAGCCCATTCCTCTCCAAGGGGCTTCAGGCTGCTAAACACAACCAATCAGCTTAAAGGTCACCACTGCTCGCATTGTGTTTCTATAGCCTCACAGTTGTGTTTCTATGATGTCACCAAATTCCTCTACTTTGTGGTTGTTGTCTTTAAAAGCTCTCTGAAACAGACAGGGTCATACTCATCCCTGTGTGGAGGGGGGTGCGTCCCTGAAGCATCAACAATCGGCCCTCCTGATGCATCAGTTTTCTTAATTGGATTCGGGTGCACCCGCAAATTAAATAAATTTTGTATTAAAGATTGAATCCTGGGCTTGAGAGTTTTTCTGTGCAATTTTCAGACCCAACAACTCAAAATGGTCATCTGTAAAATGGGCGTAATACTTGTACCTTCTTTTTAGGGTTGATATGAGTATTAAATGAGCTCATGCATTTAAATGAATAAAAAAAGTTCTTTCTCCTCAGAAAGATGTTAATGAGGACTGGAAAGATGACTCAGTAAGTAAAGATGTTTGTCACCAGGTCTGATTACCTGTGTTCCAACCTGAGACTCCACACAATGCGAGAGAACAGACTGGCTCCTCCTGAAAGTTGTCTGCTGACCTCTGCACACACACACAAATAAATGTATTTTTAAAAGAAAAATGTTGGGGCTGGAAAGATGGCTCAGCAGTTAAGAACACCAACTGCTCTTTCAGAGGACACGGGTTCAATTCCCATAACCCACATGGCGGCTAAGAACCATCTTTAAGCTGAGTGTGGTAGCTGGGCACAGTAGCTGGGCTTAGTGGTGCACGCCTTTAATCCTAGCACTCAGGAGGCAGAGACAGGTGGATTTCTGTGAACTCAAGGCCAGCCTGGTCTACAGAGTGAGTTCCAGGCCAGCTGGGGTTATAAGGAGACCCTGTCTAAATAAAAAGATGTTAATGAAACATCAGCAATTTCCTTTGGCATTATTTATATAGATAATATAATTATTATTTACATAGCATTCCTGTACTGAGCAACTGGAAGATCTCAGTTTATTTACTGACGAGCTCTCATCATAACCCTGAATTATGTTCCATCTTGCAAATCACAAAATTACAGTGCAGAAGTCTCTACCTTGTCTGGCATTAAAGTATTAATTGAACATAGCAATTAAAAAAAGAGTGAGTTTATTTCTAATGACTTGGAAAGATAAACAAGACATTATTGAAAAGCAAGTGAAAGTCATGATATGATTATAGAATCACATTTTATGTTAAGTATTTTTTTGTTTGGTTTGATTTGGTTTGGTCTTGTGTTGGTTTGTTTCTGTCAGAGTCTCCCATAGCCCCAGCTGACCTGGACCTTCCTATGTAAACCAGGCTGGGTTTGATCTCACAGAGATCCTGCTATCTCCACCTCCTGAGTCCTAGAGGCACTAGGCCTAGCATTAAGTAATTTTATAAGTATAATTGTGACTCTATGCATTTTGTAGTTGCATGCATAAAAAGCTATACTGTGGAGAAAATCATTCCTTCTATGACAACTGTTAAGAAAGTTATTTTGTGGCATGGGGCTATCTTTATTAAACAGATGCTTTGAAAAGGCCCTTGTGTAGCAGTCAGAAAGATGTCTCTGCCTTGAGGGTCAGGTCCACAGGTGAGGAAGCAGAGGCTAAGTGTGACAAAGGAGGAAGAGGAGACAGGATCGGGGTTAGTGTGTGGTAGAGAAGTTCAAAGGGAAGAGAGCCAGCCCTCGGTTCTTAGGAGCAGGGGTGGAAAAACAAATGACATGTGAAGAACTTTTCAGTCAATTCTGTGGTGATTAACATTGCTTGTCAACTTCACAGTCTCTGGAATGACCTAGGAGACACACCTCGGGGGCCTGTCCATGAGGAGGAAGTCTCTAGACCAGGTTAATGGAGGAGGGGAGACCCTCCATTCTGCAGCCTTGAGTCCCAGACTGAATATAAAAGAGAAAACAACCTACACCACAGTATTTATCTCTCTCCTTCCTGACCATGAACAACTAAGGTGAACTCCTTCTACATAAGGGACTATACCCTCAAACTCTAAACTAAAATAAATTCTGTGATGGTTTCAATGAGAATGTCCCCCATAAGTTCCAAGTGTTCAGAAAAATCTTCCCTAATTGGTGATGTTGTTTTGGAGGGGGTCTTAGGAGGTGTAGCCATGCTGGAGGAAGCACACCACTAGGGGTGGGCTTAGAGAGCTCTTAAAGCCTTGCCAGTCTCGAGTCAGCCTCTGCTTCCTGTGCTCTCTGCTCCCGCTCTGGCACCTGCTGCCACCACGCCTCCCCTCCATGATGGTTTCTAATTCCCCTGGAGCCATAAGCTCAAATAAACTCTTCCTTTTATAAGTTTCCTTGGTCACAGTGTTTCTATCACGGTGACGGAAAAGTGACCAATGTAAGCTCTTTTTTCCTTAAAAGTTGCTTTTGTCAAGTATTTTGTGCCAGATGTGTAAGTACTGTAAACCCCAATGCTTCGTGGAGCCAGTGCCCTTGGTGTGGGCTATAGAACACAGTCTAATCAACTTCCAGGTTAGAAAGATGTGTATCTGGGGACACCCAGCATGAGTTATAGGTACAGATATGCAGGAGTGTATGCACAGGTGGAATACTTGTGCGTGCCTGCACAGGCACATATGTATCTGTGCACATATTTGCAAAATATCTAGAAGAACTCATGCCATACTGCTGTGTGGTTACCACTGAAAATGAGGCATGTGATTGTGTCACGGAATGTGCTAGTCAGCTTTCCATCACTGTGACAAACTACTCAGCGTAAAGAAATTAAAAAGAGGAAAGTTGGAAAGTTCTGCTGGGCCGATAGTTTCAAAGACTTCTGTCCATGCCTTGCCCATTTTTCTCTGGGCCTGTGGTAAGAAGGAGCATCTGATGCTGGGTCTGGCAGAGGAAATTGCTCACTTCACATCAACCGAGAAATGAAAGACACAGAAGAGGCCAGGGCCACATATCACTGGCACGCCCCCAGTGACTGAGCGTCATCCCCCAACCCTGATCCTGAAGGGCTACTTCCAAATAGTGCCATGAAGTGACGACTAACCCTTTAGCACATAGGTTTGGGGGGAACATTGATAATCCAAGCCATAAATGAGGACAGTTTGCAGTTGAACCTGTGCCTCTGTCTGCCTCCACCCCTTACACTCACATTCTGTTATTAGGAGTTTATAACCATGTTGCTGTATGTAGATCATGTTGCCCATGCCTCCCAAGGGGAATGTTGCTGGCAATGTCTGCTTGCCTGTCTCGGTATTTCTAGGTGAGGGCATCACTGTTGCCTTCTCTGAAGTCACAGTACTAAGAGGGCCTGGGAGGAAAGTCCTGCTGCTCTGGGGACTCAGCAGCAAATTTCCCTGCTCTCCTTCTATTTCCTGTTTTTAAAAAATACATGACAGAAGACACTCTCACAGAGTACACTCACCTGAGTGTTCTTCACCTTTGACATCCTCAGTGACTCTTCATTTCAGACCCTGTTCCACAGACGAAGAAGCTGGAACTGGAGATGTGGTAGCTAATTAGCTCCAGACATACAGCCAACCACTCCTGGGACCACTGTTAAAACCCAGTTGTTTCCTGTTATTGCTTTGTTGCTTTACTATTACTATTATTATTATTATTATCCTTTGAAACATATCACTTTCATATCATATTTGATATGAAAGTATATCACTTTGTAGCCCTGGCTGACCTGGAACTTGTTATGAAAACCAGGCAAGTCTTGAACTCACAGAGATCTGCCTGCCTTTTCCTTCCAGAGTGCTGGGATGTAAGTCGTGCACCACCGTAAACACAGGACCTGGGTTCTTCCCCAGGTATGGGCCCAGCCCGCCTACCAACATCAAATTCTTAACTTCTTTGAATGACATTATTGTAAGACTCTCCATCTAACAGTTAATCTTTTTTATTTTTTATTTTTTATTTTTTATTTATTTATTTATTTTTTTTTGGTCTTTTCGAGACAGGGTCTCCCTGTAGCCCCAGCTGTCCTGGAACTCACTCTGTAGACCAGGTTGGCCTTGAACTCACAAAGATCCGCCTGTCTCTGCCTCCGAAGTGCTAGGATTAAAGGCGTGCACCACCACGCCCGGCTAATTGTTAATCTTTTATCTTTCTTCTTAATCCCTTTGTGCTATCTTCCTTTTCTTCACATTCTTTAGATTTCTACCACTTCCTCCCAAATACCGTGTGGTTTCTTCGGTCTTAATGTTGCTGCCAGAAAGAGACTTTCTTTTCTTCAGTCATCTCTCTGTATATTCTAATGAACCAGCTCTTTACAGGCAGCAGAAAACTTCATCCATCTTCCCATTCCTAGGAACCACACTGCCTCCTAAATCATAAGTGCTCAATAAAAGAGGAAGGAAGTGGATGAATAAACAATAAGGCTGGGTCTCTGTGCATAGTCTCCTGACAAACTGAAATGCCTACATCCATCTTTCTCTCAAAACAAAACCAAAAACAAACAAACCAAACTCTCCTATCCCCTGCAAGCTATTTTTTCTCTCAAATTTGCCTCACTTTCATGCCACCAAGTCCAGGGAAATGTCCAAAAGTTGTGTGTTCCTGATGGCAGTATCTTTGTTCCATTTAAGAAGGTGTAGCAGCATCAAGTAGCTCCCCAGAGTGCAGCTAATGAAACAGGTGAACAGTCCATTAATAAATGAAAGCAAAGTACACCAAATAGTTTGCATTTGTGGATGCCAGCTAAATTATGGGAATGGCTGGCTCTTGATGTTTTAAAATATAAAACACAAACCATTAAAGCATATTCGTATTACATTTATGAGAGTATGAAGCCTCTTGAGATGAGAGGAGAGCTTAAATCGCTACCATCCATTAACCCCAGTTGGGACAGGATCTTATTAGATATTTACAGGAATGTTTTTGAAATTCTGCCATCTGGTGGCCATCTAAGACATGACATGCACTACTCGTTAAAATTCTGAGACAAAGAGGACAAACAAGTTACTTAAACACCCTTCGCCAGCCTGGGACTACAGTGCCACACTTCCTTCCATGTCCCCTCTTTTCTGTTCAGTATCTCCTATTCAGAAATTGACACGCATGAGTCAAAAAATTTGGGGGAGGGGGGAAACAGTGAACCCCATGCCTGCTATCACCATGTAGATTCTCTTTAGAAGGAATCATATATTGGTTCCTTTGCATTAGAAAGCAAACAGACAATCGATACCTCGCATGTGTTTTCCTTCATGGACTAACATGAACTCAGGGTGAGCCATAGCTATTAAACAGGATCCTAATGATTCATGCAGTTCACAGGCCTCATCGGAGGAGTTTCGTTGTGCACTACATGGTGATTAACCCAGAAATTTCCAACTATTCAAAGTTCCGAGAATAAGCATTTGTCGGGTCCTTAGCCACAAATGGGATATGTATGTCCCCCTCCCAAGGCTCAGAGACCATCTTGGAAAACTGGGTGGAAATACTGTAAGAGCCAGAAGTCACGGAGGACTGGAGTAACTGGTGACTTCTGGGCATGGGAGGACACATGAACTCACAACTTCCGCTGCGGTCTGCACAAGATCAAGCCAGTCCGCATCCCAGCATGGAGTGAGAGTAACTCGTGAGCCCCAGCTTCTAACTGAGCTTTTGACATTGATGGCTTCTGGGGGCGGGAGAATCAATTCTCTTTAAGAGCTTGGATCCTGGTTGGTCAAACATGATCCAATGGATGGCCCCACACCCAGGAGAATACAGACAGTGAAGTAAAAATGGGGCTATTGACACTATGTTTGGGGAGCAGAGAAGTTAAAGTTTACCTGAGAGGAATTAAGGGGAGGAGTTGGAGTATTCAAATACATTGTACGAAATTCTCAAAGAACTATTACATATGCTATAATACATAAAACAATGGTCTTGGTATACAATATCATAATCTGGTCAGACATTTTGTTCCCTTCTACTGACTCCCTGGCAGTCAGATTATTATGAATTCTTAGTGTTATGAGTAGATGAAAATGAGCTGAGTAGTCTGCTAACTCTCCAACAACCTGAAGCACAGTCAGAGATCTTAAAAATCTTTCCAAGTACTTCAAGGTATTTAGTGGAGCAGGTATTCCTTCTTCCTTTCCACGCTTTTCAAAGCCCCTTTTAAACATAATCACAGAGACTGTGAATTGCTCTGGGGAAACCTGTGTTTCTTTTCTATAATTTATAATTGGAACTCTGATGGTGAAGTAAGGAATGACATGGCTTTTAAGTACAGAATCATCTTTATGGATGAGAATCAAGCTCCTGCTCAGTCTACAAGGCTGGCTGTCTCAGTAGTCCCAATCTGGTCCTAAAGCCCTGAAGGATTCTTGAAGATCTGATGTCTTCAGTTTATGTTAGAATCTGAAAAAGCACAATCTCCCTTCTACCAAGGCCTCTTATTTGGGCTACCATCAGAAGATAACACTCACCTTTACAGTGGGTCTTGCAGCTTCAAATGATCCAACAAAGAAGGTCTTTCTCATCCCAGTTAATTCCATATTAATCAAGTTGACAACCAATTTAGCCATTACAATACCACATGCTTGCCTAGTACCAACTGAGGACAGAAGAAAGCATTGGCTCCCCTGGAACTGGAGTTATGGACTGTTATGAGCTGCCATGTGGATGCTGGGAACCAAACCCAAGTCCTCTGCAAGAGCAGCCAGTGCTCTTAACTACTGGCCTATCTCTCCAGCTCTCATGAAGATATCCTGGCAAGCCGCGGTGCCTTGTTCAACACTGACTACCAATGACTTCACAGTTATCTCCCACCCAACACTGCCAGGAAGACCACTTACTACACAATGTGTGGCATAGAAGCTAGAATTCCTGTTTCCTCGTCTATGAAATGAGAAGGCAGAGAGGTCCAAGCCCTTCTTTTCCCTCCTTAACCTATTGTAATTCTCATGAAATGTTGTTAAACTAATTTAAAAGAAAGGTAATAATTTCCTTACTTGGAGAAAATAACCTATGCCTGAATATGGAGGAAATTTGGCAAGATACTTAGAGGAAAATATAAATTTTTCTCTGAAACTTTCCCGTCTCTGAGAAACTATCACATAACTATCAGAGACAATAAAGACGTGTTTGAAAAGTTGTAGTTTGGAATATCGAAAATCTGTCATTGGCTGACAGGAAAAAAGGAGAATTCATCTACAGGTAAGTAGGCATGGTCCTCAGAAACGAAGATGGCCTTTGAATGCGTTTGCTTAATGTAAGAAAACTGTTTTCTCCACAAATGAAGAAAATTTACTGCATCTACAACAAACAACTTATAGAAAGTGCAGTGATTTACGGTTCAGAGAGCAAGAACACCCCCTACTCTTCTTTTTTTTTTAATTTTATTTTATTTATTTATGTGTATGAACGTACTGTCTGCGTGTAGGTCTGTGCACCCGTGTCGTGCAATGCCGCGGAGGTCAGAAGAGGGTCTCGGATTCCCCTGGAACTGGAGTTCTCCTGGAATTGGAGTTACAGACGGTTCTCAGCCGCCATGTGGGTGCTGGGGATCGA
>VZQC01014075.1:1634079-1654322 GCA_009823505.1 Rhizomys pruinosus
CACACACACACACACACACACACACACACACACACACTGTTCTGGATAGCTTTAGTGTCAACTTGACACACCTAGATTGAAGTAGCCTCAGTTGGGGAATTACCTCCATTAGGCTGGCCTATGGCCATGTCTGTGGGCCATTTTCTTGACTGCTGAGTGATGTGGGTGGGTCCAGGCCACTGTAGGTGGTGCCACCCCTGGGCAGGTTATTCTGTGTTGTATAAGAAAGCAGGCTGGCCATGGGCCAGGGGAGCAAGCCAGTAAGCAGCAATCCTCCATGACCTGTGCTTCAGCTCCTGCCTCCAGGTTCCTGCCCTGAGTTCCTAGGTTGTGCTCCCTTGGTGATGAACTGTGACCTGGGAGATGTGAGCCAAATAAACCCTTTCCTCCTCAAGTTGGTTTTGATCAGAGTGTTTGGTCACAACAATTGAAGGCAAATTAGAACACATACACACACACACACACACACACACACACACAAAATAATAATAGTAATAAAACTTTGAAATACCTCTGTTTATGCCTGTTGACCCTGTTGACTTGGGCTGTGCTCAACCTTGGTAAGAGAAGCTTCTTTTTCCCACCGACTGGGAACCAGTCAGTGCTGAGATACATAACTGGTCATTGGACTGAGAATAGGAGATGAGTGTTCATCCCTGAATGTGATGTCTTCTCACCACCATGACTCATGAAACATCGTGGAAGAAGAAGCAGAAAGAATGTAGAGCTAGATGATGGAAAGACGTGCCATGAAATACAGACTTCTGGAGCTGATGTAACTATTGCACTCAGGAACTCACAGCAGGTGGGGTTACTGCATGCCATCAGTCCAGCCAGAATTCCAACATAGGCAGGGATGGTACTCTCCAGGCCCCAATCCATACTGAGGAGCTATGGGAAGGGGGAATTATTTTTAGGGTGTGTCCACTGGTAGATTTCCTCTACTCCTGTGGTTGACCCCTCGCCATGTCTTATTAAAGTATGTTGTTACTTGCAACACAACCACAGACTTATCAATCTAATCTCACCTGTTGTTTGCAACACAAATGGGTTATTCCAGGACTTTCAGTGACCATTTGTTGCTCTCAGAACTTAATATTTTTACATCATACACATACATGCATTATTCTGGGTCAAGAGCAAGGAACGGTCATGACGGCATTAAAGCTATGTGGTTGGGTTACAGGAGGAACCCACAGCCTAGAAAGCTTCTTTACATTACAAACAAGCTGTGATCGTGTCCCAGAAGTCATTCTTGCAGTTCCCTCTGGTTTATCAAAGGATGCTGTCTCTACTCTGATAGAAGACACTCCAGAAAAGTCTTCTTCACCATTTGGGGCTGTGCAGTGGGGACAGGGTGTGATTGAAGTCACGTCGAACAGAAAACTTATCCTTTGCTTTATTCCCTAGTCAGTGGGGTTGAGAGAAGGATCAGCTGGGTTCTGTCACTGTCCTGGCCACTGGCCACTTGTTTAGAATGGAATAGTATGGAGTACAATTTTTTTCTCTTTTTTGTGTTTTTTTTTGGGGGGGGGGGGACAGAGTCTCCCTGCGAGCACAGCTGGCCTGGAACTTGATATTGAGACCAGGTTGGACTTGATGTCATAGAGATTCACCCTCCTCTGCCTCCTGAGTACTGGTATTAAAAGTTGTGCAACCCTTGGAAGACTTGGAATGAACTTGCCACCTGACCCAGCCATACCACTCTGGGGCATGTACCCACAAGACTCATCTTACCACAGAGATACATGCACAGCCATGTTTATTGCAGCTCTCTTCACAATAGCAAGGAGCTGGAACCAACCCAAGTGCCCCTCAACTGACAAGTGGATAGAGAAAATGTGGTACATCTACAATGGAGTTCTATGCAGTGGTAAAGAAAGATGACATCATAAGCTTTGCAGGTAAATGGCTGGAGCTAGAAGATATCATGCTGAGTGAAGTAACACAGTCCCAGAAAAACAAACGACAAATGGTATCCCTCATCTGTGGATGCTAGTGCCAATTACCTAATTGTATGGCAAACTGAGCAACAACAATGTGAACTGAAAACAACTGTGCTCTTTTATTGTGAATCCCTTAAAAAAATAATAAACAAATAAAAATAAATAAATAAAAGTTGTGTCACCACACTTGGCTTCTCATTATTTTTTAAATGTCTTATTTATTTTCAATTTTATGTTTATGAATATATTGCCTGCATATATTTAAGTGCATCCATATCATGCAGTGTTCACAGAGGTCAGAAGAGGGCAATGGGTCTCCTGGAACTGGAGTTACGGATGTTGTTAGCTGCCATGAGGGTGCTGGGAATCGAACCTGGGTCCTCTGCAAGAGCAGACAGTGCTCTGAACCACAGAGCCATCTCTCTGGCCCCATATTCTCATTATTTTTACTGGAAATTTTTTTATTTCCTTTCCTACTTTATCTTTTACCCCTGGCTCCTCTAAGTATAGAGAAATTAGATGATTTAGTTACAAAACAAAATGGAGTTCATGTAAATTCAGCTGACGGGGCCCCCTGTCTCAGACCTAATTCGTGCCTATTGGAGTGAGAGTTTAATGAAATTCAAATGCTTTAATCCCTCATCCATGATCTTTCTTCACTATTCTCTAAGGATTCTGGTTGAGATCATGTAAACCTTGACTATCCTTGAGTGCTAGCACCACACCCAACAGTGGGCCCTCAGCAATTCTTCACTCCATCAGAAAGCCTCTTGAGTGTGGCTCAGCTTACTTTCCAAAGCGTGAAATAATGCTTCACGTCTTGGGAAGTGATTGGGATGAATTTTCCACCTGTTGACGTCCGTCCGTTGGATGGCCCTATTACTACAGAGTCCAGAGCCTCCTGCCTTCATGCTTCTCCAAGCCAAAGTGGCCCCACTGTCTATGTTGAGCTATAACCTAGAGAACACCTGAAGTGGAGAGACACCATGACATAGTGGAACCTGAACAAAGACAGCCCATTCCTGGGCATCTGTTAAAACCAAGAATGAGCCCAGTTCATTCTGACAACTCATTCCTTCTGTGTTCTCCTGGAACTGTTCTGTTTCCCCAGAACAAAGACGGTCTTTCTACTGAGATAGTGGATCCAGTATGATAGGGAACAGAATGAGCAGCCTGTCTAATCAGGGAAGGATTTTCTCTCTATAACCCCCTACTGACCCAGAACAACACACACACCCACAAACAGGTGCTGTCAATTTAATCTCACCTATCGTCTGCAACATAAACTTGGGATATTGCTTCCAATGAATAGTCACTGTTTTAACATTGATATTTTCACAACATGTGAACACACACACACATTATTCTCGGTCAGGGGCAAGGGAGGGTCATGAGAAATTAAAGTTATGTTTAAGTTACAAGAAGAGCCCAAGGCCTGGTGAGATTATTTGCATTATAAACATGCTGAGATAATCCTAAAGGACCTTTAAATCTAAGATGAACTTTGGTTACAAGATTAGGTAAGATTATCATTTATATAGGAAGGCATTCCCAGAAAAGTCATCCCTACAGATGCATGCTAGTTTTACTCCCAGAATTTCTCTCACCAAACTCAGACAGAAACAACCCTAGAATTTCTCGGGCATCAAGATTCCAACTAGGGCTTTCTTTCAGTTACTCTGTTCTCTGGTTTAATTCTCCTCATTGAGCTGGGGATGGGGATGGGGATGGAGATGGCAAGACCACACCCATCCTCCTATCCTCTCTTCACAGGAAGATAAAGGAGAAAAACATCCTCAATGCTCCAGTGAACATCCCTGTGTGTTCACAATGCAGCGGGCTCTGCCCTGAACACAGGAAGAGATGAACCAGACTATCCATTCCCATAGGTACAATAACTGGAGGAGGATGGAGACTGTGACTCAACCAGGGCCCATAGAAGTAACTCAGGGACTTTAAGATGATGGGCCTGGCAAAGACATTCATACCTCCACCCTCGCTGCAGTTGATGAGAGCACAGTGTTGTGTGCAGTCACTATGCTGCCCCCAAGAGAAAGCACATCTGAAATTAAGATCAGTCTAGAAGGAAGCATGGTGGCACATGCCCTTAGTCCCAGCACTTGGGAGGCAGAGGCAAGTGAACTCTGTGAGTTCAAGTCCAGTCGGGTCTACACTGTGAGCTCCAGGCCAGCTACTACAAGGAAACCCAGTCTGAAAGGACCAAAAATAAGTAAATAAACAAAAAAGGTAGAAGTGGAAGCCAAACTATGTTTCTCATTGATGTCAATTCTGGCTAACACATCCTTGCCAGTACCATTCATTCAGAAATGCAAAATGATATCTTACCTGAGAACATGTCTGTCTTCCCCCACGGTACCAAAGTATGTCAAGGACCATGTCAAACTCACATTGTGCACACTCATTAGGTACCCAATGTATATTGAATAAAATATTTTAAAAATCAACTTGAATGGCACCAAAATATTCTACTACACCTTCAAAATAATCACATGGTGGATTGGCTCACTGGGGGTGACAGTTACCCAAAGCATAATTAAATTTATAGAGGAGAAATAGTTATCTATGAGCCACTCTTGAAGTTCACATGGGGAAATTTAAGAGGGACCCAGAATGCTTCCATACCATTCCCCTTCCTTCTAACAGGTGAGGGCTCCTTGGAAATAGCTAATCTATCCAGCTTGTCTTAATGTGAGTTGGTGACCAATTAAGGCATCTAACATCCCACTTCTGTCTGTATAGAAGACAGTGACACTGTGACTCCCATAATATGAGTGTTTACTCATATTAATTCTCATGAAAGTGAGCTCATCTTATTTGTTGATCACAGCCTAGGAAAAATATTTCAGATTATGAAGTGCATGAAGAGGCTCTAGAAAAGAAGAAGCCGCCACAGCCCTTGAGCACTGAGTGAAACAAATGCCTGGAAAATGAGATTTGAGACAAGTAGCCAGAGGTAAGCAGACAAGTTTTCTTGGGGGAAGCAGTCCTTGAGTGCTTCTTGAGACTTCAAGGCCAACCTAGGATGGAGTATTACCCTGTGTCAAACAAAAAACGAGAACAAGCAGACAAAAAGGATGACGAAGGAGAAACGCAATGGAGGAGAGCTAAAAGCTCGGAGCTGACCTTGTTCTCAGTTCTCCTAATGTTCTGATTGCTTTCCCATGGGAAACAGAATTGAGATGAACCTTGTTCTAAACTTGAACGAAAACAACTTTCCAAAGTGCTCTCAACAGAATGTTGGTGACACAGCTACCCAGCTAGCCTCCGAGGCCCATACAATATGGCACTGCAGACTTGTGAGGGAGGTCAACCACTCCGGAGTGATAGCTGAGTACACCCCAGTGCCAGTGGGGAGAGAGTATTCCAATTGTTCTAGCAAGGCCTTTCATAGGGACAAAGCTAAGCAAGAGATAATGTCAATTTTTCTTGTTTTTTTTTTTTTTTGATCTAACCGTGTAGTTAGTTACATACTGGTCAGTTTTAGTTTTCAGTAGAAATTATTCCATTTAAACAACAACAACAACAAACAGAAAAGACTGCATCAAAGAACTGACTGAAACAGTGAACTTCTGCTCAGAACAGTCAATCTCCACATGGAGAATATCTAGAAAGACTGAGAAAGAGATGAAAAGCATGTTTGGCAGAATACATGAGCTCTGGTGGGGTGGGGGAATGGTGGGGGACACGGGTCTAGATTTGATAATCTTGTACAAAATACATATTAAAAAAATAAGTAAATAAAAAAGAAATTATTCCATTTATAAGTTATGACTTTATGCTTTATGATATTTGATAGACTTTTATTTTATATTTCTGTTGCTTATAAAACCACCACCAAAGATGGTGTACTAATATGATGTTTTATGAAAAAAAATCAGTTTTGGATTCCTATAGGAGGAAAAAGACATTATGAATGGTTGTTAGCTGCCATCTGGGTGCTGGGAATCAAACCCAGGCTCTCTGTAAAAACAGCCCAAGCTCCTAACCACTGAGCTAACTCTATAGCCCCTTGAATATAATTTTTAACTGACTTTATTTTTTTATTGATGCTTTGTGTATTTCATACATCATTTTCCAATTCAGTTCAGGCATATTTCCCTTTCCCTTCCCCCCACCCCACCCCACCCCATCCCAGATCATGCATTCTGCCATAACTGTCCTGCATCTTTCTCTCAGTTTTTTTTTTTTAGCAATAAGTGATAATTTACGAGTACAAGCATCCTTCATGTAAAACCAATTTGCAGGCAGTTGTGCCCAAACCCACACAGCCCCTTGGTCCCACCATCCAGCTGGGGGGCTTGTATGTTCAATCAAGTTGATCAAATGAGTGTCCAGACTATATTGCTGTAGTTTCACCATTCACCCCAATTGCAGCCCTTACATTCTACCACGCCGCCTCTTCCGCAGATTGTTCCCTAGGCTTAGAAAAGGGGCACAGGTGGATGAGAAGCAAAACAGTCTACTTTCTCTGGAGCTGTTGTCTTGGACTCTGGTCAATTCTGGCTGTTTCCTTTCATGGGCTGACAGTTTGTCCAGGAATAACCTTTCAATCCTACTAATGAAGCACAAGCAATTAGATATATAGGTATTTACGAGTACGTAAATGTTTAATGGTAGTTCTTTGGGATAGAACAAACAGATGGTTTGAGATGGTAGGTCTTTTATGCATACTTTCTTAACTTCCCCCCCCCATAGAACACGGACAAAATATGATTGATGATGATGAGGTCATTCTCCAACTTACAATTTGGAGACAACAATTAGGAGGTAATCTCTTATAAAACGGTAAAGTGCCTGCTTTAATGAGCTAATCGATATAGAATGTAAAAGGATTATTCTCTATTCAGAACCAAATAGAATTCTAAAAGTCTCCTTATTTAGCTAGCACTAAGCAAAAATAATTCAATACAGAAGCTCTGACATCACAATGCATTATTCTACCAAGGAGATATTTGGCCAGGGGATCCAAGCCCCCCACAAAGGTAAGGCTCTGCCTCTCAAACTGGGATACTTGCAAGAGAAGAGGCGATAAGGCCCTGCTGTTCAAAACCTGAGTAACAATGGGAAAAATGTACTTGAGACCACACATGCAAGTGAACAGATGGCGTCATGGCATACAGAGAGTGTTCACCAAGAGACCACTAAACCAATAAAGCAAATATGGTGGCTCCTTGAGTCAACAAGACTCCTCCATCAATACAGCTATGCTCTACGATCCTGGAAATACTGAGTGGGCAAGCAGAGGCAGCCATTGCCTGTAACGCCCAATCTAATTGGCTATTGGCTCTCCTCTGGAGGAAATTACCCACAGTTGTGCCACAGTCTTACATCCTCTCAATGGTTAGAGAGATGTCTAAGCCACAATAAGAACCTATCCATTTTACCAGAATTTTTAACTGACATTTAATCCTGAAATAGGCTAAACTGAGTCTCCTCTTTCCTTTGCTTTCCTTTTATTTCATATACTTAATAATTAAATAGTAAATATTCTCTCCTGTATCTCACTATGATTTACTCAAAAGTGAATAGAAAATAAGTAACAAGTAAATGATTATTTTACTCTTCTGAAGCATTTCCAGGTCATATATTCTCATTCATTTAAAGTCCATTTATTTACCAAGTATTTTGGTATATACCACACCTACTGTGTGTCAGCCCATCTTCTAGTTAAGAGAAAAATAACAGTAAAGAAATCACTGCCATCTCCTCTGAACAGTTAAATTCGAGTGGATTCATCGAATAAAAATGAATAAATGCTCATCTAAATGCCTCCGGATGTTAAGCTGCAACAGAAGCTTTGTAATTTTGGGAGATGGCTTAATGGAAAAGGACATAAGATACAGGTTTAAAAAGGGGGTGAAGGACAGCTTATTAATGACTCTTATCTTAGATCGCTGGCTGGACAAAATCGGACAGGGGGAGAAAAGCACAATAAAAATATGGATATAGTGGGGGGTGGACGAAGAGCTGCCAGAGTGGACCTGACCCTGGCACTCTAGGGACCCTGGCCTGGATCCTGCCGGCTTCTTCCACATTAGCAGCTCTCCTATGCTGTGGTTTTCTAGGAGCAGAAACTCTGCATTTTCCTTTCACAATTGGAGGTTTAGCTGGGGTTGGTTTTTTCCTTGTCCTAGTTTGTCTTTCCATTGCGGTGACAAAACACTCTGCTGACACCAACTTGGGGAGGAGAAGGGTTTATTCAGCTTACATCTCCGGTCAATTTCACACTTAGGGAGCCCAAGCATGGCAGGATTACTCAGGGCAGGAACCTGGGGATATGGAGGAGTGCTGTTCCCATGGCTTGCTCTCTACTGGCGTGCCTCTGGGCTCATGCCCAGCCTGCCTCTTATACTGTCACTGCTCAAAATCAAGACAATACATCACAGATGTGTGCCATAGGCCCAATCACATGGAGCCACATTCCCCAACTCGAGGCTCCCTCCACGTGTGTCCAGTTGACACCAAAGCTATCCGCACAATTGACCCTTGTCAACTTGACCACAAGACACATCACTATTAATACCACCGTTCCAGTTCTTATCCCCAAAGTAATACGTTAACATTAATCACAACATAAACAGTTACATCTTGAAAGCCCTACAGTCCTTAAAAGGTCCAAACACCTAAAAGTTCACAGTCTATTAAAGTCTCTTAACTGTGGGCTTCTGTAAAATCCCAAACAATACTGTCTTATTTCAAGGGAAAGAATCAAGTCACTCTCAACAAAACCTAAGTCCAGCAAGTAGCTCAAGGGCGGACACCTGGGATTCACTCAACGATCTTCTGGGCTCCATAGGGTTTTGGCAGCTCCCCCGCTCCGACACTGCCGTCCGTGGCACACTCATCTCACGGCCAACAGGGCCGGACTCCATTCTACACCACCGCGTGCTCTTGGTGGTCATCCCAGGGTCCGGCAGTCTCCAAAAAAAAAAGCTGGGGTCGCTACTGAAACGGAGGCAGCATCTTCACCAAGGTCTCTTCTGACCTCTCCTTGTGCAAAGCCTCACCTTCTTTCATGACCCCTGCAATCCTGGTGTCTTCACAGCAACCGAGGTCAACTTCCACTAGTGGTCTTTCCTGACCTCTAACAGTGCCAGAGAACCTCGGCTGCTCTCTGTGACCCCCTCAAAGTTCAACACCAGAACCATAAGCAGGAGACTCTTACACATTCCAAGTCCGGCTTCTGGCTCGATATGGAGGCTCAGGCACCTTTCTGCATGAGCTTGTGTGTGCTGACCTTGAAGATATTCTCCCAGAAGATTTCACCTCATTGATGCTGGTCTCTTGTTTACTTAACAGATGAGTATTCAGCCCCAGCTAACCATCGCATTGCCCCAGAAGTTTCACTTCAGGTTCTGGTCTCTTGTTACTTAAAGCTGATTCTCCACAGCCCCCAGCTGACCAGACCCACAAGTTACACAGTCCTATGATCTCTGCGCTCCTTTGAAACTAGAAACTTCAACAGCCAGGCCTCCATCTTTTCTACAACCCTTCAGCAAAACTGCTCCAAGCTCCACGGCAACAAACTCTAAGCATTCAATTAGAATAAAGAGATCTTCCCAGCCCAAAGTTCCAAACACCGCCACAATCCTTCCCCAAAACACCAAGGTCAGGTCTGTCACAGCAATACCCCACTCTTCTGGTACCAATTTCTGTTCTAGTTTGTCTTCCATTGCTGTGACAAAACACTCTGACCGACACCAACTTGGGGAGGAAAGGGTTTATTCAGCTTACATCTCCTGGGTCACAGTTGATCACTCAGGGAGCCCAAGGTAAGAACTCAGGGCAGGAACCTGGAGGCAGGAGCTGAAGCACAGGCCATGGAGGAATGCTGTCCACTGGCTTGCTCCTGGCTTGCTCTCTGGCTCATGCCCAGCCTGCCTTCTTATACTGTCACTGCTCAACAATCAAGACAATACACCACAGATGTGGCCACAGGCCAATCCAATGGAGCCAATTCCCCAACCGAGGCTCCCTCAACCCAGGTGTGTCAAGTTGACACCAAAGCTATCCAGCACAGTCTTACCTTAAAGGCGTTTTTTTTCCCATTTTCCAGTGCAAATCTAGAGGTCTCCCCTTAATGTCTCTGACCTCATTATCAAAGAGAGCCTCTTCTTCAGCAAAGATCTTGACTCCAACGTTAATCTTCCTGGTGCTCTTTTTTCAAACCAAACTTTACATTCTGCATGTCTTTCTTTCCTGCTTGCTCTTTATTATTACAGATATCCATAATATTCACCGTTAATAGCCATGGAACCATTTGTGGTTTGTGCTGTCTTGAAATTTTATCTGCCAAAGTAATTAGTCCATTACTTTTCCACTCAGCTTCAGGTAAGCTCTCAGGCTATAGGCTTTCAGTAGCCAGATGGTTTGCCAAAACATCCCAGCTACTGTTTAAGTCCTTATTTCTCTGTGGAACTACTTTTCTCTCAGCACGAATTTCTTCCAGGCTTCTATTAGAATGATCCATTAAGCTCTGCTTATAGCATTTAACCACTTTTCTAGTCCAGACTTCCAAAGTTTTCCACATTCCTCCCAAAACTCACAAGCTCAGGTTCTTCACAACACAGCTCACTATCTGGTTACGATGTTCTGTATTAGTTGCTTTTCTGTTGGTATGTAAGACACTACAATCAAGGGAGGTTTTAGAAGGAAACATTGGCTCATGATTCCAAAGGGGTAAGAGTCCATAATGGTGGGAAAGGCATGTGGAAAAAGTGGCTAGAGAGACAGCAGAGATATAGCAGAGAGATAGCAGAGAGATAGCAGAGAGGCATGGTGGCTGGAGCAGAAAACCAAGCAGGCACAGGAAGTGGAGAGAGACTGGAAATCTGGTAAGGCTTAAGGACTCTCAGAGCCTGCCTGCAGTGACACGCTTTCTTCAACATAGCTGCAGTTCCTAAAAATTCCATGACCCTCCCCAAACAGTGCCATAAATTTGGGAGCAAATGTCCAAATACTTGGAGCCTATGGGGGATGTTCTCATTCAAACCACCACAGGAAGTGGCTGCTGAGGGGACTGGGGAGAGTCCATCTCATTTAAGGGTGAAACTCTTGGTAGGTTGACCAGGCTCCTATGGATGGACCCACACAGAAGGGCAACCGGGAACACGAACCTGATTCTATAGGCCTCAAAAGTGTGTAGACATACATAATATAAATACAGAAGGGGCTGGAGAGATTGCTCAGTGGTTAAAGCACTGGCTGCTCTTGTGAAGGACCTCGGTTTGATTCCCAGCACCCACATGGTGATTACCAATCATCCATAACATGACACAGGTGCACCTATGTGCATGCAGGCAATGTACTAATACACATTAATAAAATATTAAAAAACAACCCTCCTGCCGGGCGTGGTGGCACATGCCTTTAATCCTAGCACTTGGGAGGCAGAGGCAGGTGGATCTCTGAGAGTTCAAGGCCAGCCTGGTCTACAGAGCAAGTTCCACGACAGCTGGGCCTACAGGGAGACCCTGTCTCGAAAAGACCAAAAACAAACAAACAAACAAAAAAACTCTATGAAGATGGACCACATTTTTACCATCCATTCATTGGCTGTGGGATGTTTAGGATGTTCCCATTTCTTCGCTGTTGTGAAGAGAGCAGCAACATACATGGATGCACAGGTGTCTTTACCGTGTGGTGAGTCTTTGGGTATATGCCAAGGAGTGACATAACTGGGTTCACTTTTAGGCTTTTGAGAACTTCCCACACCACCTTCCATAGTGGCTGCACTAGTCTGAATTCCCACTGAGGTGGTTTGAATGAGTGTCCCCCATAGGCTGTAAGTATTCAGACATTTGTCTCCAGTTGGTGGCACTGTTTTTTGAGGTCTTAGAAGGTGTGGCTGTGCTAGCGGAAGTACGGTATTGGGGGCAGGCTTAGTGAGTTTTAACAAGCCTAGTGGTCTCCAGTTGCTCTCTCTGCTTCTTGTGCTCTTTGCGAGATGTGACCCTCGGCTTGCTGCTCCAGATCCAGCCGCCATGCCTCCTGCCACAATGGACTCTAATTCCCTGGAACCGTCAATCGTAAGCTCAAATAAACTCTTCCTTTTATAAGTTCCTTGGTCATGGTGTTTTATCACAGCAACAGAAAAGTGACTAATACACCCACCAACAGAGAATGAGTGTTCCCCTTTCTCCACACCGTTGCCAGCATCTTGGGTCCTTCGTTTTCCTGATCTTATGCAATCTGATTGGGTTAAGATGGAATTTTAAAGAGGTTTTTATCTGCATTTTTCAAATTACTAAGGATGTTGGGGAGTTTTTAAGGTGTTTCTCAACCATTTTTCTTTCTTCATTTGAGAATTTTCTGTTCATATTTGTACCCCATCATTTTATTGGATCATTTATTTTTTTCGTTACTTTGTTTTTTTGAGTTCTTTGTATATTCTGGATATTAATCCTCTGTCAGATGTGTAGCTGGTAAAGATTTTCTCCCACTCAATGGGTTTCCTCTTCACTTCCTTGACTGTTTCTTTTGCTATGCAAATCTACTGGCACAGAAGGACATCTGGGTTTGGGAGCTTGACTGGATAGGGCTTAGCTTGGATGTTGTAATGCATGAGTTCTGCTGGAAGGTTGGGATATGGAGGGGGACTGGGTTTGATTGGAAACCATTGTTTGTACAACTATGAGTTGTACAAATGCTCAATAAAAAATTATGAGGTTACAGAATTCAACAGGTAGGGGCTAATGATTATTTTGCACAGTATTGAACAGTGCACAGGTCAGTGCTTCCATATTTATTCTGTGGAATATAGAAGTCCAGAAGACTGTGAGGGGTAGTGTCCACAGACCAAGGCCCTCAAATTATTTGATATCTGAGCTGGAACTGAGTTCCTGTTTCCTGAGTCCAGTGTTCTCTGTACTTTATTAAGATTTGAAGTAGGTATTGGGCAATTTTCTAAAATGAGAAGCAATTATAAATTAGCTAACAGTTATTTTAAAGCAACATTTAAAAAACACCTAAGTAATGAATTTTGAATCAAAAGAGGACTGTTGTAGTCATTCAATTTTTTTGTGTGTGTCTTTTTTGAGAACGGGTCTCCCTGTAGCCCCAGCTGTCCTAGAACTCACTGTTTAGACCAGGCTGGCCTTGAACTCACAGAGATCCTCCTGCCTCTGCCTCCCAGGTGCTGGGATTAAAGGCGTGTGCCACCATGCCCAGCATAGTCATTCAAATTTTAACTCCCTGTATATTCCTTCTTCTGTTTAGATGAATGAGCAAGAAATCCACTACCTATCACAAAAAATATAAATAATTTTTAATAATTTTATCTTCTATAATCA
The DNA here is from genome assembly GCA_009823505.1 of Rhizomys pruinosus. Lineage (NCBI taxonomy): Eukaryota > Metazoa > Chordata > Mammalia > Rodentia > Spalacidae > Rhizomys > Rhizomys pruinosus. Next base: position 1,647,338 of record VZQC01014075.1, read on the forward strand.
CTAATTTGAAAAAACACTGGGAAAAGAAACAAAGGTTCTAATAGATTTTTGGGTGAGTTCTATAATTTGAGATAAGAATCACATCTTGTAATAACTGAACTGAGGGGGCTGGAGAGATGTCTCTGGTTAAGAACACTGCTCTTGCAGAGGACCCAGATTCAATTCCAAGCACTCACATGGCTGCTAACAATCGTCTATGACTTTGGTTACCAGGGATACAACATCTTTCTGATCTCTGCAGGCACTGCACAACACGGATGCAGGCAATACATTCACACATGTGATAAAAATAATAAAATATTTTAAAAATAACTGAACTGAATAAATCTGACAAATATTTCCTATTGTTGGTTTCTTTTCATTTTAGCTGTCTAAGAGGTCTCTATGAATAACTGAGTATGTAATATAATCTCTTCTCATGACAGAAATGTATCTAAAGGTATACTTTGGACATGTAACAAATCAGGGAGGCTTAATACTATTGTCAGATGATTAATTCTCCATTAGCTATGTTATCAGAATGTTTTGCAAACTAGACCAGGCCCTGCAACCAAGGAGGAGTCTCGATGAGTTAGAGTACCCCAGGGCCTTGATAGAGATGTTGTTACCATGAGGCTCTGGCTTCTGTTCCCTAGTCCTGCTGATCTCTGTCAGTAGACTTCAGATGAGTCACACAGAGAATATGCTGGATAAAATCTAACACATGGAAGAATAAAGTAATCTCAAGGGTGAGAGTAGTCAGAGGCCACGGAGACCATTGCACAGGAAAAGACTTACACAGGAAGAAAGGGGAAAACAGTCAGCAACCAGTGTGTCTAGTGACATTGTTAGGTGGGCTTTAGACTGACAGCTTTCCTGGGACATTTACCTATCCATTTGACCAATAGGCCCATTTGTATTAACTCTTTTTTTGTTGTTTTTGTTTGTTTGGCTTTTGTTGTTTTGTTTTGTTTTTTGGTCTTTTTGAGAAAGGCTCTCCCTGGAACTCCTTGGAACCGGCCTGGAATTCCCTATGTAGACTGGGCTGGCCTTGAACTTGAAGATCTTGCCTACCTTGCCCTCCCAAGTGCTGGGATTAAGGCCCTACATTAACTCTTTATTTATTTATTTATTTATTTTTATTAATTTTATTTATTTCTGTATGTGTATGAATGTACTGTCTGCATGCAAGTCTGTGCACCCGTGTCGTGCAATGCCGCGGAGGTCAGAAGAGGGTGTCGGATTCCCCTGGAACTGGAGTTCTCCTGGAATTGGAGGTTCAGACGGCTCTTGGCCGCCATGTGGGCGCTGGGGATCGAACCCGGGTCCTCTGCAAGAGCGTCGGCGCTCCCAACCGCTAGGCCATCTCTCCAGCTCCCCTACATTAACTCTTAAGAGAAAGGGACAGTCCTGTGCTTTTGCTATTTATCAGAAAGCCTCTGGCTAGATAATAATCTTACAGTCTTTTGAACAGTGTAGACTGTTATGTCTTCATTCACAGAAACAGATAGAACTCAGATCCCATTCTTTTGACCAGTAATAAAAATTGTACAGTTTCAGTTCCTGGTTTTTTTTTTTTTTGGTTGTTTTTTTTTTTTGTTGGTGGTGGTGGTGGTCTTTTTGAGACATGGTCTCCCTGTAGCCCCAGCTGTCCTGGAACTCACTCTGTAGACCAGACTGACCTTGAACTCACAAAGATCCACCTGCCTCTGCCTCCTTGTTTTACAAGCTGCTGATTATGAGACAGGGGTCCATTCGCAGTGACCTTCAAGACTCCTAATATCTCACTAGCTGCTTAGCAGTAGGACAGGTGTGGGAAGATCCAGTTTGAATTAGGGCCTAGTTCTCAGCTAGCACCCCTCAGGGCACGGTGTAGGAGTCATGGGTCTCCTCTGACCCGGCCCCAAGAGGGAGCAAGCAAAGTGACCCAGGCACATGATGCTGGGCACAGCAGCAGTATACAGTGGCACAAAACTGAGGGTCTGTGATTGGCTCTGGGAGTTGACGTCATCATTTTGCTTATAAGGGTGAGTTGCAGCAGGCAATAAATCAAATTCTCCATTTTCATCATTACACAGAATTCCCTGTTGTTATTTTGTGTGCGTACAGACCAAAGCAGGCCTGGATTTCCGGTGTTGTGGCTAGTGGGCAGGACAGAGGTCTATCAGACCTCTAGCCTGGGTAAGCTAGGGTGAGGGTGGACGGTACCATGGGGCTGGACAGAGAAACATCATCAGGTCAGCACCAAGGGTCATTGTGTTCCCCTTCCCTTAGCAGGGCTGCACTGTGCCTGATCATAGCAAGAGAAGCTCCCAACAGACAGGAGGGCAAATCTAGTTCTCCTAAGTCAGACAAGTATGTTTTCTTAACACACTTGGTCCTCACAGCCTTGACCCTGTAGTACATACTGGAGACAACAGAAAACAAGCTAGTGCAACCCATGGATATTACAAAGACATTTATTTGGCTTTTTCCGATGGTTGGAATAAACAATTGCTTGTGTGGGGCTATTTCAATAATACTGAGATGGGAAATTAGCATTTATCAAACACTGCCTACTTTCCCTTAATTCTTACAAGAATTATTTCAACTGATTCTCCTTGGAAATACGTAGTCATCATCTCTATTTTAAAGTGCTTAAGTCTGAAGCTCTAGAAGTAGTTGAATTGTTCACACGGCTCACTCTGTTAAAGCCACCTGAGAACACTCTGTCATGGTTTTAGCAATCTGCATTTTTTTCATCCTTTTTAGGGACCTTTTTCATCCTCATCATGTTTCTCATTCAACTGAGACTCTCATACCTACCTCAACCTCTCCACATAATATTTAAGGTGCTGGGAAAGAAGCCTGCATGATGAAAGGACGTTAAACTAAAGCAAAGGTATTGCGAGCCTGTTCCTCATGAATATATAGGCAATTCCATTTCCATAAGGCAGCTCTACATAGGTATACAACAACTTCAACATGCATGTTTGTGTGGATGAAATTGTTAGAAGCAGTTACAAGTTAAATATACCTTAGCCCAAATACTTGGGACCAAATGTGTTTCAGATTTACATTTTTTTTCAAATTTTGGAATATTTGCATCTACCCAACAAGATATCTTAAGGAGGGGATCCAGGTTTAAACATAAAATGTATTTGCTTTTCACACACACACCACACAGATGACCTGAAGGCAAACTTACAGTTGTGAGTACACTTGCATTTTAACGATGACTTGTCATACAGAGTCAGGTGTACAATTTATTCAATGGTTGTGCTCTGAGCAGAATCAGATATTCATAGTGCTCATGTTCTCCCAAAGAGCTGGGAGGCAGAAATTGGTGGGAGAGATGGTGAGGTTTACTCAGAGACAGATCTGAACAAGACAGGAGAGACGCTGGGTCTCAAATATCTATGTGTATGGAAGGGCAAGGTCCTTTGGGGTACAAAGAGCTTTGTGGGAGATGAAAGAGGAGAACAGAGAGACAGTGGGCTGGACTCTATCTTCTGGAAGATGTGTCTCCATTCCTCTTCACTAATAGGAACTTCACAATGAACTTTGCTTTCCTGCAACTGGTTAACTAGAGCCTGAGGAAGGGTTTCTGGGCTTCAAGAAAATTAGGGAAGTACAGGATGCAGCGGGAAGGGAGGGGAGCCAGGGGGGTCTGTGAATATCCCCCTCGACAGCACTATACCAAGGCTGGAAATGTTTTCCATTTTGTCACAGGTCATACTAACACCATAGCACAACCAAGGGGAAGGCAGGTCTGAAGTCCATGCTTCTGACCTGATGCTCTGCTAAAGGATTTAACCTTGTTCCCAGGATGCAAGCATAACAGAAGCATTGCAGATACAGCATCTGGTGATGAGATAAGGTCACCCCGAGATAGCAGACAAAACAGCAGCTGACATTTTCCAGAAGCTCTTGGAGAAAACCACCCTAAAAGTATTGATAATAAAAACTTCAAACAAGTGGAATTTTACAAACTTCGAGGCTTTTAAAAATTGAGATGGGGGGCTGGAGAGATGGCCTAGTGGTTAAGAGCACCGACCACTCTTACAGAAGATCTGGGTTCGATCCCCAGCACCCACATGGTGGCTGAGAACCATCTGTAACTCCAATTCCAGGAGAACTCCAGTTCCAGGGGAATCTGAGACCCTCTTCTGACCTCCAAGGCATTGCACAACACGGGTGCACAAACCTGCATGCAGACAGTACATTCCTACACATACAGAAATTTAAAAAAAAATTGAGATGGAAGTCCTGATACAGGAAAATGATTGTGCAACACAGGCAGAATGAGAAAACCATAGAAAATGTGGAGAGAAATCAGAATCACTAACAACTATGTACAAACACACACACACACACTAAACTGGCTAGTAACTGAGGTATTCCTTGCAATATTTTTACTCATTTATGAAATATGCATATATGAATATATAATGAAGTTTCGAAGTATATATGTGTATGTGAGCAGTTTCTGCATTTAATTATTTTTTATTTTATGTGTATGAGTGTTTTGCCTACATACATGTAAGTGTACTGTGTGTGCAATACCTGTAGAGTCCAGAAGAAGGCATCAGATCCGCTGGAGCTGGAGTTACAGAATCAGGGTGCTGTACTAAAGCACCCAGTACTCTTAACCACTGTGCCATCTCTCCAGCCCCAATTTCTGTATTTAGCCACTAAAGAAATGACTAGCTGTACTTCCGTAATGGAAGTGTGGTCCTCCTCAGTCTTTCCCAATTTATTGCTATGTAATGTCAACAAATTCTAATTAAAGAACATGTCTAGGTATTCCTGTCAAATGACTGCTTGTTTATTCCTTACGTAACTGTTACATCTTACTTCTAACGCTCAGTACCTAGTAAAACATATAACAAAGTTTATATCATTGGTGGGTGGGAGGCTCTAAATAAGTATTCATTTCCTGTCATTGGCATAAAAATTAGCCCAGATTTTGTGGTCTGAAAAAAAAAAAAAAAAACTCAGATATAAAAAAAGAAAAAAAAAAGCCGGGTATGGTGGCACACGCCTTTAATCCCAGCACTGCGGAGGCAGAGGCAGGTGGATCTCTGAGAGTTCAAGGCCAGCCTGGTCTACAAAAGTGAGTTCCATGCCAGCTGGGGCCATCAGGACACCTTTTCTCAAAAAGACCAAAAAAAACAAAAAGCAAAACCGAAAAAAATCCCTCGGATTTGTTACCTAGATTAGAAATCTGGCAAAGATTTTTCTGGGCTGCCTCAGGACCATGTGCTTTCCTGACTTCTCCAGGATTGAATAGGAGAGTAGTATTTTGTTTGTTTGTTTGATAGGGTATTATTATATTATCCAGACTGGTCTTAAAATACTGGGCTCAAGTGATCTTCAGCCTCCTGAATGCTGCTAGGGACACACTATCATGCCTCATTAAAGCTGAGACTCTTAAATTGATATATTGATTTAAAAATATGACATAATATGAATATTCTTGAATATATTTTTTCATATAACCACAACATTTAATACTTTAACATGACTTTTTTTAAATCACATATTTAAAAGTTCTTTTGGGCCTGGCTTAAGAGATGCGTTCTGGGGTGAGGAGAGTCTATTGCTCTTACCTAGAGAACCACATCAGATAGTTTACAGCCTCCAGCTCCAGGAGAGGCAATGCCACCTTATGGCCACTGTTGGCACCGCACTCCTGTTTGAAGGCCTGCCCCCACTTACAAATAATTAAAAATAAAATAAAGCCTGTTTTAAGTTCTCTGTATAAGCATTTAACCATTCTCCTGTAAGGGAAGAAAGTTTTCATTATTATTATTTTAATTCTAGAAAGTATACACTGTTTGACTTCCATGACAGAACAGATCAGAGAATACTTGTTGACCAAACTTCCTAAGATGAAAGGAACATTAAAAATCATGCAATTAGGAGATCTCCCCAGACCAGCTGAAGCAAGCACAAACCACAGTGAACTAAGGCTCAACGTCAACACCAGGATAAGCCTACAAGAACACATGGAGACTAAACAACACACTCTTGAATAATGAATGGGTCAAGGAAGAGATAGAGAAAGAAATAAAAACATTCCTGGAACTGAATGACAATGCCAATACAACACAACAAAACCTATGGGATACCTTAAAAGCAGTCCTAAGAGGGAATTTTATAGCCCTGGGTGCCTACATTAGAAAAAAAAAACAGAAAGAGCACAAGTGAATGATCTAACACTGCAGCTAAAAGCACTTGAGAGGCAACAACAGATGAGCCCTAAATGCAACAGACAGGAAGAAATAACAAAAATCAGAGCAGAAATCAATGAAATAGAAACAAAGAAAACAATTCAAAAAAGTCAATGAATCCAAAAGTTGGTGCCTTGAGACAATAAACAAGATAGAGATACCTCTAGCCCAGTTAACCAAAAGAAAGAAGGTACACCTCCAAATCAATACAATCCATGATGAAAAGGAAAATATCACAACAGACAAGGAAAAGATCCAGAAAATCATATGGAATACTTCAAAAACCTATACTCTACCAAGTTTGAAAACCTAGAAGAAATGAATGAATATCTGAAATCCTGGGAATCACCAAAGCTCAACCAAGAAGAGATACACAGCTTAAACAGACCCATAATATATGAAGAAATTGAAGATGTAATAAGAAACCTCCCAACTAAAAAAAGCCCAGGCCCAGACGGTTTCACAGCAGAATTCTATAAAACATTTCAAAAAGACCTACAACCATTATTACTGAAATTGTTCAGAAGGATACAGAGGGAATTCTCCCAAATTCCTTCTATGATGCCAGCATCGCTCTATTACCAAAACCAGGAAAAGATACAACTAAAAAGGAGAATTATAGACCCATCTCCCTAATGAACACAGATGCCAAAATTCTAAACAGGATACTGGCAAATCGCATACAGACCCACATCAAGAAGATCATCTATCATGACCAAGTTGGATTCATACCAGAGATGCAGGGATGGTTCAACATACAAAAATCAATAAACATCATCAAACACATAAAT
>VZQC01014075.1:1656948-1680282 GCA_009823505.1 Rhizomys pruinosus
AAAAAAAAAAAAAAAAAAAAAAAAAAAAAAAAAATCCCACCAGAGACAAACTATGAAAGGGTTTCTCTAACGCCAAAGGTTAAGAAATTCGAATAAAGTGTGCTATATGAACAGGAACATTTAAGGACAAGATCCCAGAAAACCGTGGGTGGAGCAAGCTGTACACATCGTAACTTCTGTGGTTCACACTTTATTAATTTAAGACAAGTTGGGAATGAAGTAAACTGATCGAATTTCACCGGCAAACCCGGCTCAACTTCTGAAATGTTATTACTTCTGTCTAACACTAGGTGGCACCAAAAAATGTGTACCTAAGCAGTAAAGTAACTTAGTTCAGCTGTCTGGGTCTTCCTACTTGAAGAGACTTTTATATTTTTCTTTCTTTCTTTTTCCTTAACCATACACGCTGCTCTTTGTCTGAACACAGGAACGTCTGTAGCCTGGGCTGCAATATCGCTCTTCCTTCCTGAGCGCACTGGTGTCTCTGTGGGTGGTCCTGTATAGAGCCTGATCCCTCCCCTTGGTAAACTTAAGCAGTAAATGCTTTTCCATGATGTTTTCTGCTTCTCATCCTCTGTGTGTGGTTGTTGTCACCTTCATAAATCAAGATGTCCTCGGGTATCTTCTCACTCTCCCGCTCCTGGGGCCCTGTATGCAATACAATTTACTGTGACCCTGGGTATGGGTCCCCGTCGAGCCCCCCCAACCCCCAACCCCAGGGCTGAATCTGCTGCTAGCAGCTACTTAGCTCTCTTGGCTCTGGGCTTAAATACTACAAGAACTGGACCACCACCCCTCCCCTACTAGTGTGTGAGCATTACCCCTTCTGTTTGAGCACATCCCTAAAATGCTTGTTCACTAAAGTGCTGGAAATTACCAGAATGCACCGGTCGTCAGAAGAGGGCGACCTATCCCTTAGCACTAGAATTATGAATGATTATCTGCTGTCACTGGGTGCTAGGAACCGAACCCAGATCCTCTGCAAGATCAGCCAGTGCTCTTAACCACCAACCCATCTCTCCAGCCCCTTAAAGGGGACTTATCTTTACCTTTTTGCCCTGTACACTCCCTGGGTTTGTCAGAGCAGATAAATGCCAAGTAATGCAGACAGGGATTTTTTTGTGAAGAATCCAGTTTTCTATCTAATACTCGGCTTATAATCAAAACAATTTTTATGAGAGCAATTATTTTAAAAGTACAAGTTGGACAGATTGTGTCTGAGTTCCTTCCCAGCTACGGTGAAATGGAGTCTCTTTACTTCCCAGGGGTTTTTTGCTCTTCTAAAAATGATATAAAATTTCTCAAGAGTTTGTTTTACTTACAGTTCTTATAATATTTCCCATTTAATAACTGAAAATGTATTGTCTAAATTTGATGTTTCAGACCAAATTCTTGGAAATGTGAAATTGTGATGATGATTTTAAAACACCTGCCTTATCTTGAGTGTTCAACTGCCCAGACATGGATTTTACTTTCAGCACTCAAATACAGATTTAACAGTGTCTTCCTAAGCACTGATTTGGTATACCAGGAAAACCAGACTTACAGACACAGTAGGTCAAATTCTTCTAAGCATTTCAGATGTCTTGAGACCCAGACCACACACAAGGCACAGTGATTGAACACTAAATGAACCGAGCTGCCGGTCTCACTGAACACTCTTTTGGGGGTCATGATGCCTGCCATGGAAACTGGTTTTCTAAAGCTCAGTCACTTCCTTGGAAGTTAACTACTTATTGAAGTTTATGTGTTTGTAATCTACAGCATTACTGAGAAGCCACATTATGGTAACAACTGATCCTCTTTAAGGGCGACACACTAAACAGGCTGACCAGGCTATAGTGGATGGACTCACTCTGAGGGACATCTGGGGACAGAAACTTGACTAGATAGGCCTTAACAAATATGACAGAATTCATGAAATCTGTTTTGGGGGTGGTATGGTTAGCTGCAGATAGGGGAAGGGTTCTATATATGATTGAGATGTATTACATAAAATATGCAAAAATTCAATAAATATATAAAGAAAAGAAAAATAGCTTAATATCCATTTTTTTAATTTTTTTATTTATTTTTTTATGAGTGTACTGTCTGCATGTAGGTTAGTGCACCCGTGTTGTGCCAGAAGACGGCATTGGATTACCCAGGAACTGGAGCTAAAGACGGTTCAAAAACCCAGGACCTCTGCAAGAGCAGTCGGTGTTCTTAACCACTGAGCCATCTCTCCACCTTAATAACCATTTTTTTTGGGGGGGTCTTTTTGAGACAGGGTCTCCCTGTAGCCCCAGCTGTCCTGGAACTCACTCTGTAGACCAGGCTGGCCTTGAACTCACAAAGATCCGCCTGCCTCTGCCTCCCAAGTACTAGGATTAAAGGCGTGGCCACCATGCCCAGCTCTTAATAACCGTTTTTTAACCAAGAAGGAATCCAAACTGCAAAGAACATATTCCTTTAGAAGTCCCCCAGTGCTGTGCTCTTGAACAAGGGCCTGCACTTTCTTTTATTGAAACAGTGTCTCCAATATGAAATGGGGCAAAAGGAACTGTGTTATTCAGAGTATGACCCCTATGGACTAGAACAACACATACAACCACAGATGTTATCAGTTTAATCCCATCTACTGTTTGCAAGACAAAGGGATAATCTGTTTCTTCCAAGGAATATTCAATGCTTATAGTGCTTGATACTTAAAACGCACACTCACCAATTCATGCAATACTCAGGGTCAAGGGCAAGGAAGGGATTAAGGCTCTGTGCCCAAATCACAAGAGGAGCATTACATTTGGTAGTGCTTGCTTACATTAATTATAAGCAAGCTGTAATAGTGTTAAATGATCTCAAAATATCTTTGGTTACAAGGTTAGGTAAAAGTCACTCCTACAGCATTCCAGTGTTCTTACCTCAGGTCCCTTAAGTTCAAAAAGAATTTTTAAAGCCCATGTTAATTAACTCATTTATTTTAAAAAAAGGGGGGATTCATGTACCCCCAGCTGATCTGAAAATTCTGTATAGCTGAGGATGTTCACAATCTCCTGAACCTCCTGCCTCTACCACCTAAGTGCTGAAATGACAGCACTATGCAATGAGATATTCTCTGAAAAGAAAATAGATTTTAAGATATTTATGTGTATGTTTCTCTGTCGATGTGCATGTATGTACACATGTGTGTAGGTAAGGAGGCCAGAAGAGGGTGTCAGATCTTAGGAGCTGGTGGTATAGATAGTTTGCGAGCTGCCTAATGTGGATTCTGGGAACTCTGCTAGGGTCAGTGATCAAACTTTTCTTAGATTGTGCTACATCTATTTCCCTTTCATTATTCTAATAATAATTAGTAGTAGTACTATTATTATTGGATTGTGGGGTATTTTTATTGTTGTTATGTTGAGACAAGATCTTGCTATATAGTCTTGGAAGGCCCGGCTTGGATTTTCTTTTTTTTTTTTTTTTGCTCTCTGATGACCTTCCTTTTTATTTTTTAATAATATTTATATCAATTTTGTACAAGATTATCAAATCTTAGACCCGTGTGCGCCACCCTGTGCCCCCACTCCACCAGAGCTATGCCCCATTTGCTGTCCATTTGCCCTAGATATCTACTCTTTGTCGTTCTTCTTACTCTCTTTCTCATCTTCTGCGATGTTCTCACATCATATATTCTCCATCGTGGGGTAAGCTGTATTGACCATGCCGCCATGGTCCTCATTGTCTTTTCGCCGATTGAGCAGGAATGTTGATGGGATATCTGAATGCAGCAACTCCCGGTCCCGTCTGCCTCTTCCTCTCACCTTCCTCCAGCTCTTCCAGCTTCTTTTAAAGTTGAGGTCTGTGACGTTCGAGTGCCTTAACGCCGGGTGATTAAGTGTCTGTGTATGTTCTCCCAATCTGACCTCTGTACGATCTCTGCCCAACCCATGCACTGCTGTTGTACAGAAAAAAAGCTCAAGTAGCTGGGCTCGGGTCACCAAGAAATACTTACAAGCTAACCGTCGTTAAATTGGAACTAGCATCCACCAGATGGAGAGGATACATTCCATTTTTTGTTTTTCTGGGACTCCGTTACTTCACTCAGCAATGATGTCCTCTAGCTCCAGCCATTTTCCCTGCAAAAGTCTATGACCTCGATGTCGTCATATTCTTTCCGCTACTCTCAGAACACAGATTGTTGTAGATTTTACCCATCATTTTCTCTTCCAACGTCGATTCAGTTGAGGGGCCTTGGGTCGTGTTTGCCTCAGCCGTGCTATTGTGAAAGAGAGTAAATACATGGGCCGTGCATTGTCTTGCATCGTGAGTTAGGTGAGTCTTGGACGGGTACTGCCTAACGGACTGTCTCTCTGACTGTCCCTGAGGGCAGGAGCAAAGCTTCATTCCCAAGGTACTTGCGCAAATACGGATCTTCCACATCGCATCTATATCATAAGGAATTAGCCCCTGTAGAGTTTATCTATTCCCACCAGACATGGGGATGACGTGTTTCCCCGTTCCCGCGACATAACGCTCTCGTCCAGACACTTAAATGTACATTTGTTCTCGTTGATCCTAGCCAGTTCTATGGTGAGTAAAGATGATAGTATCTATAAGGAGTCGGGTTTTCATTTGCAAGTTCTAACGTACGCCGCGAAGCACCGTGGCGCAATAGGCGCCCGGACGTGGGATGTCTGAACACATTCCTTCGCATGAACGGGTTGTTGGCCTTCAGCCCAAACTAACTCCCTGCACTTTGTGAAGCTCTTGCAGCTCTATTCCCATCTTGAGTGGGTGCATTATCGTTTTCATTACTTTCTATTAGTTTACAGGACAGTATATTGTATTTCTGGAAAATTGCAATAAGATATGCATTTGTAGACTGTTTCCCGCATTCACCATCCAGTAGGCTATCAGTGAAGTTTCCTCCCACCCAGGATTTCTTCCCACTTCCTCTGGCCATGTCTGAAGTACAGAACGGAGAAAGAGGCCCAATTTGTCCAAGTCCACCTTAATTCTGGAGCTGTGTCCTGATAAAAGTCTTGCCACCAATGTCTGTGAGGTTCCCCCCCACTCTTATTGCCACTACAGACGATCATCGTCACCTCACTGAACTTACATCGAGATGGAGGTGCCTTTGATTGCTACTGGAGATTGACTTTTGTCCTATCAAGGGCGGTCGGTCGGACGTTTGGTCACTAACGCCGACGAAGATGGTGAATACTGCACTGTGAAGTGGTGGACCAGTGGCAGACAGCAGCGGTGATTAGGAGCAGTTCTAAGGGCTAGTGACACCTCATCTCCAATACCATCCGAGATTGGGCAGCTTATATGTCACTTCGAGCGTCAGCGGACAGTGGAGCTGGTGCGTGTATCGACGTGGTGTACATTTGATCCAGGACGTCGTCGTGAGGCACATAGCGTCGGTCGGCCCGTCGATGTCGTATGTCTAGCTCCAACCACTCACTAGCCAACGCTCTGTCGAAATGCTGTCGCGGCTCTGAGTGCTGAAGAGATGATGCTGTGCCGAATGAGGAAAAATAACAAAAGAGTTCATCCACAATTCAAATAAAAAAGAAGACCCAACACGAGTACCACGAACAATACCAAAAACCAAAGGCAGAACATACTCTTCCTATATGATGCCTGGAGACATACAATTATTAATATCTGTCAATACAATATTAAGTTTATGGCATAGTCGTAGTGAAGTTGTATTTGGTTTAGATATCACAAAAATTCCACGATTCTATTACCCTCAGATAGTGGAAACACAGTTGTGAATATGCTTATGAATAGATATGTTGAAAAAAGAAAATAGGGTGCAAGAGCATACCCTCTAACAAAGGGATCTCTCACGGTTTTCGGTGTATGAATAACCTTGTCAGTAACCTAGGATTAAGGTTTGATCTGAAGACCAGGACCTGGAATCCACTGGCCTCTTAGCAGAATGCTGATTTCAGCAAAGTGTTCTCAGTATTTTCTTGCACCAAGCATGCCATTCTGAGATAGTGCCCCAGGGATTTATTATGTGTTTGATCTCTTAACTCCCTCCAACTTGGCACAAGACAGAACACTTCCTATAGGTGTTTGTGTTTACCTTATGTTACTTCGCTTTATTTTCTTTATTAATTAATTAATTATATTTGGATCTATGTGTTCGAGTGTTGTCGCCGCAAGCTTATACCAGTGTATAAATGACCTGTGAGGCTCAGAAGAGGGTTAGATTCTTGGAGTTAGAGTTAGCTGAATTATACTAGCACGTCGTAGGTACTTGGAATGAACCTGGATCATCCTGAATACGAGCAGCGCCAGTGGCTGGTTTAATCCATCTGATTGCCATATCTCCAGCTTCTTATGCTCCTTTTTTTTAAACTCACTTTAACTTCTATAATGAGCCCACATTAATTGTGTAACTTTTCATTTCTTTCTGGTCATCTTGTTTGGTCTTTTTGCAGACAGGGTCTCCTTTAGTCCAACTGGCCTGGGATCTCACTCTGTGGACCAGGGCTGGCCATTGATTGAGCTCACAGAAGATCCAGAGTACACCTCCCACCTCCCCAATTGGATGCTAGGACTTAATCAGGCACCTGCACCACCAGCACGGTGGCTCATAATTGGTGTATCTTTAAGTAAGAAAGATTAGAAGCACAGCTTCTGCATGGTGCTTTTCCCGGCCCCTATAAGGACGTCTTCACCCTTTCACAGTGCTGACTTCCAAATGTGTCTCTTATCTTGGCTTCATTCATTCATAAGCATGAGTAACACTGTTTAATTACCTTCCTCCTCTAAGACTAAGATTTCCTTAAGGCAGATGTCCCTTCACGAATGGGTCCCTGGGACACATTTTTGTCTCCCCCAAGTTTTCTGCTAGCTCCATAATATCTATTCTTAGAGAATCTTTAAAAGGTGCTGTCCTTGCAATCAACTGACAAGCCTCACTAAGCCTGAGTATACAACTCTGTGAAACCAGCATGAGAAAAAAGAGCTTCTGGCAGGCCAGAGTTGTGTCTGACATCCATGTGAGATTATGCTGAATGGTCACGGCGGATACTGTCAAGCATTTCCATTTAGGTGAGACCGGGCGTTTTCCTTTTCTGGAGAACTAGGGCAGGTGCAGAACGCCGGAGGTAGGGTTAGAGATCAAGAACTGGAACTAGGCCTGAGACCAGGTTTTGGACGTACCAACTTTGGAAGGCCGGCTCGAAATTCGAAACTCAGGGAAGGCTATAGAATCAACAGATCAATAGTTTGTGGAGCTCGCGGATATCAGAGCTTTACGAGATAAGACAAGGTTGGCTCGCTGAACTTACACAAACAAACTGTGTACATAGGGCGAAGGACAGCAGCGGGAAAGAGAAAGTACGGCGATTAGGCATGAAGAAAGAATAGTTTAAAGGAAAGAATCCAAAACTTTTCATATTTTCATTGAATATGTGGACATACAGTCGTGCCTAGAATCGCCACGACAGCTCTCACCCTGATCGATATGTAAAGGAGGGAGGAACAGGATGGTATCTCTCAGTTTAGCTTATCTATGGGTGACAGTTGCAGACTCTGGCAGTTGCTTGGTTAATGGCATAGGACTTCTATAAAAATAGCTGCAATACGTGGTGGACTTGAGACGAGCTCGGCTCCCATGTAGAGTGCCCAAGTGTAGCAGGAGACTTACTGTTCCCAGGATAGGCCGAACGTCTGTATCGAGGGCAAAGAGCATCCATAGTTATAGAGATCCGCCCCTGGTGGTAAGCCTCTTTTCTTGCTCAGGTCTGCGTCTTAGCACGCGCTTCATCCACCTCCTTATTACTGGCGCGTCTTTTGCGTTTAGTCCCCCAATGAATTTAAGTACTTTTCTTTTCCAAGCCTGTGAAAAAACTCCTATGGTGGTTTGAGTGGGATTGAAGTTAAATCTATACGAAGAGTTTCGGGTTAGAAATCGGACCGGCATGTATGTGACAGATGGTGTGAATTTGGAATTTAACTCCAAGTACGCCATGAGACATGGAAGAGAGCCCCGCTCCGACGTCTTTTTCGACCCAACTCTCTTCCTGCATGTCCTCTCACTTACATAGTTTGCGTATTTAGCGGAACATTGAGCATAAGGGACTGACTGACTTTCGAAGAAATTCCTGTGCATTATGCCATACAAGGATCCAAGCGGACCTTCGATCAACACAGTGGATACGAGGCATTTAGGATAGTAGACGAGACTACATTTGGATATTGGACAGCAAGGTAGAAAGCTCATATGTCCAGGAATCTCACAAAGAAGGTTAGGGTAATCAACACGGGGACGAAGCCGCTAGGTAGGCAGTCGATAATTATCATTAACTTGTGGACCAAGTTCTTCCAACTCCTTGAAAGATTCCTACAGTGGGATCCCGCCTGGGTGCCAATGGAGGCCCAGGTACCACAGGCAGCACTCTTTCTTTTACTAATTGGGGTGAACATTATTATGTTCGTAAAAGAGACCGACAGAAGATTGGGTCGAAGAGGTTCTCTGAAATTCCTTCTCCACTTGTCCTTGGGTATATTTGCATGGTAAAAGGAAAAGGTCCAAGTGGATCTCTTCTTATGAGCGTTGTAATTGTATCCTAAGACGCCACTTTGCTGAAAGCTGTAATATCTAGAACGGCTTTTTCTCACCAGAAGAGTCTTGGGGTTCTTGTAGCCCATTGGCATGCCCTTAAAGGACGCTCACCAATCCATAGTCATCATGCATCGATTACCAACTCAAGCGGGATACGCCCATTGACTTTCCCTCTTCCAAAGTTTGCGGAGGCCTCCAGTTTAATTTCCTTTTCTTGCATCTTATTGCTCTTAGCAACGTTTCAAAGCACATGTATTGAAGGGATAGTAGGCCGGACAAGGGGCGAGCCTAATGCAACAGTTCCTACTATTTAAAGCTGAAATGTTTTCTGTTCCCCCCCATTACCTCGGCCACATTAGGACATGATCCATTGGCTGGTTGAGTTTCACCCGCCTGATATGGCTTTGCTTTACATTGAGGAATGATCCTCCAATCCAATTCCTTCTAGGATTTTAAGCATGAAGGGTGCTGATTTTGTCAAAGGCTTTTTCACATCAATTTGAATTGATTGTGTGGTTTTTGTCTTTATTCATTTATGTGTTTGATGATGTTTATTGATTTATCACTGTTGAACCATCCCTGCATCTCTGGTATGAATCCAACTTGGTCATGATGGATGATTCTCTGATTTGGGTCTGTATGCGATTGCCAGTATCCTTTTTAGAAATTTGGCATCTGTGTTCATTAGGGATATGGGTCTAATATCTCCCTTCTTTTAGTTGTGCTCTTGCCAGGGTTTTGGTAACAGATCGATAGCTGGGCATCATAGGAGGAATTGGGAGAATTCCCTTCGTTTGTATCCGTTCTAAACAGTTTCAGTAATAATGATTGTAGGTCTTTTTGAAATGTTTATAGAATTCTGCTGTGATACCATCTGGTCCTGGGCTTTTTTAGTTGGGATGTTTCTTGTTACGATCTTCAATTTCTTCATTCAGTCATAAATTATGGGTCTGTTTAAGCTGTCGATCTCTTCTTGGTTGAGCTTTGGTGATTCCCAGGATTTCAGATATTCATCCATTTCTTCTAGGTTTTCAAACTTGGTAGAGTATAGGTTTTTGAAGTATTCCCATATGATTTTCTGGATCTTTTCCTTGTCTGTTGTGATATTTCCCTTTTCATCACAGATTGTATTGATTTGGAGTTGTTCCTTCTTTCTTTTGGTTAACTGGGCTAGAGGTCTGTCTATCTTGTTTATTCTCTCAAAGAACCAACTTTTGGATTCATTGATTTTTTTGTATTGTTTTCTTTGTTTCTATTTCATTGATTTCTGCTCTGATTTTTGTTATTTCTTCCTGACTGCTGCATTTAGGGCTCATCTGTTGTTGCCTCTTGAGTGCTTTTACCTACAGTGTTAGATCATTCACTTGTGCTTTATCTGTTTTTCTAATGTAGACACCCAGGGCTATAAACTTCCCTCTTAGGACTGCTTTTAAAGTATCCCATAGGTTTTCTTGTGTTGTATTTCACTGTCATTCAGTTCCAGGGATGCTTTTATTTCTTTCTTTATCTCTTCCTTGACCCATTCATTATTCAAGAGTGTGTTATTTAGTCTCCATGTGTTCTGGTAGGCAGTAGGGCTTGTCCTGCTTTTGATGTTGTGCTTTATTGCACTGTGCTCTGATAGAATGCATGCAATCATTTCAATCTTTTTTATTTGTGAAGGTTTCTTCTGTGTCCCAGTATGTCTTTGATTTTGGAGAATGTTCCGTGGGGTGCTGAGTAGAAAGTTTATTCTCTGGTATTTTGGTGGAATATTCCATAGAGTTCTATGAGGTCCATTTGGTGTATCATATCATTCAGTTCAGATGTCTCTCTGTTTATTCTTTGTCCTGTTGACCTGTCCAAAGTGCTCAGTGTGGTACTGAAGTCCCCTACTGTAAGTGTACTGGGGTTAGTGTGTGACTTGTAGTCCTGGAGAATTGTCTTTATAAAGTTTGGTGCACCAGAGTTTGGTGCATATATATTCATAATTGTGAAATCTTCTTGGTGAGTTGTTCCTTTGATAAAAATGTAATGGCCTTCTTTGTCTCTTCTGATTTCTTTTACTTTGAAGTCTAATTTGTCTGATATTAAAATAGCAACACCTGCTATTTTGGTACCATTTTCTTGGAATATTTTTTTCCCATCCTTTCACTTTAAGGTGGTGTCTGTCCTTGAAGGTAAGATGTGTTTTTTGTAGAGAGAATATCAATGGGTTCTGTTTCCTAATCCAATCTTCCAGCCTATGTCTTTTGATTGGGGAATTTAGTCTATTAATATTTAAGGTTATGACTGATAGGTTTGTGTTGCTTCCTTTTGCTTTATTATCCATTTGCAGTTTTGGTTTAGGTTTTTGCTTCTGCAGTTATGCTTTTATTGATTTCTCTTTCTAGTCACCTGGGGATGGTTGCTACTTTCTTTTGTCCTTTGAATTGCTTCAAGTATTCTCAGAAGGGTTGGTTTTCTGGACATGTATTCTTTCATCTTGTTTATGTCATGAAATGTTTTTCTCTCTCCTTCAACTATAATCGACATTTTTTGCTAGGTATAGTAACCTGGCTTGGCATCTATTGTCCTTTAACACTGGGAATGCTTTGCTCCACGTTCTTCTTGCTTTCATAGTTTGCGCTGAGAAGTCATTTGTAATTCTGATAGGTTTCCCCTTATAGGTCACTGTTGTTTTTCTCTTGTCGCTTTAAGGATTTTTGTCTTGGGTGTCTAGCATTTTAACTATGATGTGGTGTGGAGAATTTCCTTTCTGATCTTCTCTGTTTGGAGTTCTATGTTCTTCTTGTATTTGTATTGGTTTGTCTTTTTTTTTTTTTTAGTTTGGGGAAGTTTTCATCTATTATTCTGTTGAAGATCTGATCAATACCATTCTCTTGGGATTCTTCTCCTTCCTCTATTCCTATGATGCAGAGGTTTGATCTTTTCATAGTGTCCCACAGTTCCTGGTTGTTTCACTTTTGTGTATTTTTAAATTTTTCATAATCTTTACTTGAGGTTTTTAGTTGTTCTGTGTTATCTTCCAGGTCTGATATTCTTTGTTCTGCTTCTTCCATTCTGCTTCTAAGGCTTTTCCCACTCCTTTCCTCTTGAATGGATGAGTGTTTGATTTCCTTTTTCATTTCCTCTTCTGATTTCTTTAGTATTTCCACTTCTTTTTGGAGCTGCTCAATCTCTTCCTGTAGCTCTTTGCTTTGCTGGTTGGTTTCCTTATCTTTTTCAACATGGGATCTTTTCAGTGTTTCCACTTCCTTCTTGAGTTCATTGTTCTTTTTTCTTATTTGATTTGCTCTTTATAGTCTTGCACTTCTTTAAGTATGTTCATGATTGTGTTTCTGATATCTGTATCCTGGGCCATCCCCAGGGGGATCCCACTGTAGGAATCTTCCATAGGCTTGGTAGAGCTTGGTGCTGGATTATCCTGCCCCTTTCCTGTGTTGTCTCTTCTTTGTGTTCCTGGCATATGGGCTTCTCCTTGCCTGTATTCCAATGTGAGTCCCAAATCCCTCTTCACTGTGTTGAAGGCTTGCTTTGCTTGCCTCCTTCAGATGCCTTCTGAAGGAGTGGGGGGGCTGGTATTTTCTATACAGATTAGAGATTAGACTGGCCTCAAAGTCACAGAGACCTACCTGCCTCTGCCTCCTGAGTGATGGGATTAAAGGCAAGCACCAGCACATCTGGCTACTATTGTTGTTTTGGATAGGATTCATGTAGTCCCCAGTGTCCCAAACCTGCTCCTAGCAAGGCTGTCCTTGATCTAGCTGCCTTTGTGTCCCAAGTGCTGAGATTGTAGTCCTATGCCACCACACCCAAATGAACTTTTTTTTCTGTAAACACTGGGTTTCCTGATTGAGGTATGCATATCCTGACAGAATTCCTTTAGGCTAGGTTGCCATCTCTTCACTTTCATTACTTAGGTGTCTCCCTCTCTCCACTTTTTAAATTCCAGCCTGAAACCTCCTTTTTAATCAAGATAAAGGAAGCTAAAGGAAGCTGCCTTTACTTCAACTAGACTTCCTAACCTTAGACCCCAGAGTCAACACGTCCAAGCTTGAATCTTTGATCAAAATTGGTCCGGACACTAACCACTGAACAACCCAGACTGTGACCTCACTTCAGATTTCACTTTCGTGTTGCTTGTTTGCTAGCCCTGATCAAAAGCATCAAATAACTGCATTTGGCACTCGAGTCTCAGACAGTGCTAGAGTCTACTCACCCAAGCGGGGACTGGAGCCCAGGGTCAGTGTTTCCACTATAACTCTATTTGCATGAGGTGCAAGTTTATCACAGGAGAACCTTTATGTTGTGTACTTATAGAATGTGTATGTTACTTTTAATTGCTGTGATAAAACATCATGAACCAAAACAGCCTGCTGAAGAGTTTATTTTGACCTAATGGTTCCAGAGGGAGTGTCCATCATGGCGGAGAGACACGACAGCAAGCAGCTGGAGCAGGAAGCTAGCTGAGTACGTTGTCAACTGCAAACCGGAAGCCAGAGACTGTGAGCTGGAAGTGGACAAGGCTATAAGCCCTCTAAGCTCATACAGTGACATACAACAGTGACAGCAACTCTGTACCAGATAAATCTCCCTAAATAGCCCCAACCAGTGTCCAAGGGTTCAATACCTTCTGCCTGTAAGAGACATTTCTCACTCAAACCACTACTGAGCCCTAGAGAGAATCAATGCTGGTGGTGGCGCACGCCTTTAATCCTAGCACTCAGGAGGAAGAGGCAGGCGGATCTTTGTGAGTTCAAGGCCAGCCTGGTCTACAGAGTGAGTTCCAGGACAACTGGGGCTACAGGGAGACCCTGTCTCAAAAAGACAAAAAAATAAAAAAAAATAAATAAATAAAAATAAAACAGAAAGAATCAATGAATCTAAAATAACATAGTGTATCTCTTGGGTCTGTAAATGTTCATTTATGATGTATATGTGTGCATGTATGATGTGTATGTGGGGGGAGGGTACTGCACATGTCACAGCAAGAGTACATGGAAGTTAGAGGACGGCCTTAAACTGTTGGTTTTCTCCTCCCACCTTGACGTGGGTTTGGGGGATAGAACTTGGGTCATCCGGCTGTGTGGCAAGCACCTTTATCCACTGAGCCATCTTGCCAGCCTAGATTTTGTAAGGTTTGCCAACAATTACTATTTATTGAACATACACAGTGTAGCTGCCATTTCCCAGAGTGATCCAATGTGAAGGGCATGATTAATTTAAGAAATGAAACAAAAAATAATCAAGAACAGGATTAGTAACTTCTTCAAGGTGACAACAAAAGCAGGAGGGAATTTTGGCGCCATCTGCTCCAAAATAAATTTTATATTTTGGCACGGGAACATCTATCATCTTCCCCTTTTTGTTCAATTTTCATTTTCATTGGCTTTTTTAAAACTATGGGGCTTTGCTGAGGGTGGTGGTACACACCTTTAATCCCAGCACTCGGGAGGTAGAGGCAGGTGGATCTCTCTGGGTTCAAGACCAGCCTGGTAGACATAGTGAGCTCCAGGCCAGCTGAGACTAAAGTGAGACCCTGTCTCAAAAAGATCAAAAAAAAAAAAAAGGAGGGGGGCTTCATGGCACTTTAGAGTTGACCGTAGTTTATTGCTTTTGAAATTAGCAAGGTAGGCATAATGTGAAGCTCCTGTCCCAATGTTGGGAGCAGGCAGAGGCAAGGGGATCTCTGTGAGATTGAGGTCAGCCTGGGATGACCTCATCCCGGCCAGCTGAAAGTGATATCCTGTCTCAAAAATAAATAATAAACAACAACAACAAAAAAAAACACAGCAAAAACAAAACAAGACAAATAAGTAAGCAAACAAATAAAACACAAGTTATGTACTAGTACTAAAAGAAAAAAGGAAGCTTTTTTAAGAAAGCCCACCTGCTACATCTCTAGCCCACATAGACTCTTTAGATAGATAACTGAAGAGGAGAGGATTATGGGTAAGGGTTGGCTCAGATGACCCACAGTTTAAAGATGCTTGGTAAAAAGCTTTCTCTGTTTCTGCCCTCAGCCCTCTACCAGAGTTGGGAAGTAGCCTGCCTTCTTCTGGAGCTCCACACAACTCCAGGAAGAAGCACATCCACAGGTGAGGGAGAGTCTACTTCTGTCTCCCCTGATTAGTTCTCCAAGTCCTTTCCCAATGAATCAAGCTAACTCTGGCATGCTGACTCAACATAACTTCAAGGTAGTAAGTTCTAACTTTGGATTTTGTGGCAGATTTCTTTTCTTACTCTTGATCATGGAATGTAACAGTTGTCTTTCATTCACAGTCACATGATCTGTGAATATAAAACCATGTTTTTTCTTTCAAATAATTTACATTGCGTTTTCTCAAAAGTATTTAACAAAATAAGCCAACTTTCTCTCATCGTGTATTCTTTAGTCCCTGTCAAGATTCAGTGTAAATTATTCCCCAGGCCAATGTAATATTTTACTAACTACAAAAGAAGTTACAGATAAATATCCCAGATACCACTCAAAAAAGAAGCTTCTCTTATACCAGATGAGAATGGTACAAAGTTCCACAATTTGACACACACAGACATTGTCTGTGAATGGCTCATGCCTAGGTGATGCACACAATGCACACTCTACACATAAGCCCCAAGCATCATAGAACAAGAACCCAAGAAGGTATCCACTACCTCTTAACTCTCGTTAAAGCTCCTCCATACAACAGGAGACCAGGAACTCAAAAGGACCTGAGAGGCCAAACTGTGATGATTAGGAGTCTACAGAGTGTGGCTCCATGGACAGGCTGCCTATTTTCAGCTTCACCCACCCAGGGCTCTGGGAATATTTTGGAAGATGGGGCAGAAAGTTTGTAAGGTGATGCAAGACCAAACGGAAATGAACCCTACAAGCTCCAGGGACCCTGGTCATACGAACCTACATCACTGGTGTCATTGTGGACAAGACCCATGCAAATTCAGCTGGACAAAAACCCAGAGCAAAACTGTCGAAATGGGTAACAGAGTCCAACCTTGGCCGAGGAAATTCTGGAAGCAGATAGCAGCTGGGTGAGGAAGACCTGGCCTTCTTTAGAAAGGAGACTCAGGATAGGCTGACTAGAGCTCAAGGGATGAGCTGGCACTCAGGAGTGAAAGTGGGGAGAGTAATTTGGTGCAATGGAGCCTAGCACAAATGACAGAATATGTGAACATGCTGGGGGGGGGGGTCACTGCAGGAGGGTGCCAAGGGAGAAGTGGGTATAATGGCAATTAAGACTGACTTAAAAATAATGTATGAAACACATTAAAAAATTCAATTAAAAATGAAAAATAAATCCATGTAGTGCACTCATGATGCTGTATCAGAATACTACAGGCAGAAATTTATTTCTCACAATGCTGGAGATATGGGGTGCCAAGATGAAGACACTCGCAAGCGCCATTGTACATAGAGAGCTTACATCTTTCGGGGAGTAGGGGGGAAGTACTGTGTCCTTACATAGCAAAAGACTGCTAGTTGTTTCTTCAAGATTGTAATGAGGGAGTTCTCCCATGGAGGAAGGGAGAATTCTCTCAATCTAGTCACCTCTCAAGGTCCCATCTTTTCATGCTATAACACTGGCAACACTTGAATTTTGGAGAGGACACATTCAAACCATAGCAACCGTATTTGTATGCTTTCATCTGGACTTTCTAATCTACTTCATTGTTTTTCCATCTTTATGCTACTACCATACATTCATACTTCCCTAGCACACTGTGAGATAGCTGCCAGGAAATATGATGTCCCCATCTTTATTATTCATAATCAAAGTCATTTTGTCTATTTGGGGTCTTTTGTGTTTCTATAATAATCTTCAATTTTTCCAATTTCAGTGAAATATGCTACTGCAATTTTGATAGCAATGGAATTGATTTTGTAGATTGCTTGAGGCCCAACAGATATTTTAGCAATATTAACCATCTACTCCATGAATACAGAAGTCTTCTGGTTATGGTTATCTTCTTCAGTTTCATTCATACAGTTTTTAGTATACAAATCTTTCACAGCTTTTATTAAATTTATTCCTAAGTATTTGTTTTGATGCTATTGAAAATGAAGTTGTTTTATTTTTCATTTCTTTATCTATCTGCTTATATATTTTATTATATATATATTTTTTTTTTGCCTGCATGTATGTGAGTGCAGTCATGAGTATAAACCCATGGAGGCCAGAAGTGGGTGCTGGATACCATGGAGCTGGAGTTAAAGATGGTTGTTAGCCGTCATGTGGGTGCTGGGAACCAAACATACCTACGAAAGCAGACAGTGCTCTTAACCACCAAGCAATCTCTCCAGTCCCTGAAATTGTTTCCTTAGTTTTTCTCTCTGTGTTTTGTTTTGTATAGACACACAACATGGTTTGTAATCTGCAACATTATTGAAATTATGAGTTTGAATAAGTTTTGGAGTCATTTTCATAGTTTTCTGTCAGATTATCTCATCTATAAACAAGCACTATTTAATTCCTTCCTATTTAAGAGGCGTCATATATTTATTTTTCTTGCCTAATTGCTAAGGCTAGACCTTCATATACTGTGTGATAGAGATGTGGTGAAAGTTGGTATTCTTATCTTCTTTTTGATCATGAAAGAAAAACTTTCAGTTGTTTACCACTGAACACATTGTTAGCTTTAGGTTTGATATATATGTAAATGGCTTTTTGTTATTTGCAGAGATTTTATCATGAAGGTGTGTTGAATTTTGTCAAATATTTTTACATTTGTTGAGGTAAGACTGTGCAGATTAGAATCCCTCATTTTGTTAATGCAGTAATTCACATTTATGAGTTTTCCTATGCTGCACCATCAGAGGAACACCTGACTACTCTGAATCACAGTGAATGACTCCTACTGTGCTGTTTAATTTGATGAGCTAGTCCCTTCTTCCAGTATTTCTTGCATTTCTTTTTTTAATTTTTTTAAATTTATTTATTTATTATTTTTTATGTGTATAAGTGTACTGTCTGCAGGTAGGTTGGTGCACCATGTCCTGCACTGCCATGGAGGTCAGAAGAGGGTGTTGGATTCCCCTGGAACTGGAGTTAAAGATGGTTCTTAGCTGCCATGTGGGTTTTGAGAATCGAACCCGGGTCCTCTGCAAGAGCAGTTGGTGCTCTTAACTGCTGAGCCATCTCTCCAGCCCCTCTTGCATTTCTTTTAATCAAATATATTGTCCTGTAACTTTATGTCCTTTTCTGCTATGGCCTGAGGGAATTCAAGCCTTGGGTTTAGAAGTATTCCTTCCTCTTCATTTGTTTGGAAAAGTTTGATAAACCTTGTGTTATTTGAATGTTTGGTTGAATTCTGAAGCCATAAGTTCCCTGGGAACTTTTGGCATTCATCTATTATTTTTATAACCGTTTTTACTTTTATTATTTTTCCATTTAAAATCCCATTATTCTTTGATGTCATCATTATTTTCTTTTGTCTGATTCATTTGGGTTGAACTTATTCTCCTTGTCTTTATTCCTTAACAACTTACATGACTGTTTCCAGCTCTTATTTTTTAAACATTAGCATTTAATTCTATATAAATTTCTGTGTAAACTCTGCTTTGAGTGTATTTCATGTCATTTTGCTTCAATGTAGATTTTAAATTTTTCATTATGTTTGCTCTTTGAACCACACACTGTATATTTTAGTTGGTGTCAAATAACTGGTAATTTCCAGATTTCTTCCTGTTCATAAATTTTATTTTAATTCCATTTGATCAAGCAACAAAGTTTGCCTGATTGTGAGTCTTTAAATCTCATTGATATTTCTTTCCTTATTTTGGGCAGTTCTGGGGATCAAACACTGAGCTTCATCCACAGCTCAGAATAGCTTCATGTTTATATGAAGAAATATTTCTATGTGTGATATTTTATAAATACTAAGTACAGTACTGCAGAGATTGTTCAGTAGTTAAAAGAGTGTGCTGCTCTTGCAGAGGACCTGAGTTTGGTTCCCAACGCTCATAGTGAGCACCTCACAACTGCCTATAATTCCAACTCCAGGGATTTGACATCCTCTTCTGGCTCTTGAGGGCACCAGCCTTCATGTGCACAAACTCATACACAGACATACATATACACATAATAAAAAATAAAATAAATATTAAAAAGTTAATGAGACAAACTTGAGGATGGAATCCAAGTTTTTATATTATTTTTGATATCATCTTGTTCTGTCAGTTGCTAAAACAGCAGCGTGAGGGCTCCTGTAAAGTGCAGGATTTTTCTGTTATCTTTGTTTTTTTGTTTGTTTGTTTTTTCTGGTCTTTTCGAGACAGGGTTCGATCCCCAGCACCCACATGGCGGCCGAGAACCATCTGAAGCTCCAATTCCAGGAGAACTCCAGTTCCAGGGGAATCCAACACCCTCTTCTGACCTCCGAGGCATTGCACGACACGGGTGCACAAACTTGCATGGAGACAGTACATTGATCCACATACAGATACGCCTTTAATCCTAGCACTTGCGAGGCAGAGGTACACGGATCTCTGTGAGTTCGAGGCCAGCCTGGTCTACAGAGTGAGCTCCAGGACAGCCAGAGCTACAGGGAGACCCTGTCTCAAAAAGACCAAAAAAAAAAAAAATTTTTTTTTCAACTAGTGACTGTAAGAAACGCAATTTAATTATATAGCTTTCATGCTAGAGGATAAAGCAAGATATAGTCTGGATGCATTAATTAAATGTAGCTATAACTATTATTGATGTAATATAAATTAATCTCCAGAATAAGAAATCGTTCTGGAGGGAATGAGATATTCAACAGTAAAAGAGTTCATCAACCAGACCTAAGATGGCTTATGTTTCTATGGACCAAATCACACATTGAAGACAAAAGTGAAACTGAAACCTACAAAGATAACAGAGCTGGGTGTGGTGGCGCACACCTTTAATCCTAGCACTCGGGAGGCAGAGGCAGGAGGATGTAAGGACTGTAAGAACGGTCAGCGCTCTTAACCGCTAGGCCATCTCTCCAGCCCACTAGTTGAAAAATTTTAAATCAATCCATCAGCCTTTTCCATTTAATCGGTGTTCATTTATATTTGGTATAATGCTCAATATTATTGTTTTACCATTTGCTATTTTCTGAATTGTGTTCTATTTAAGCCATTTGTTCATTTTAAAGATTCTGCTTCCATTTAGATTAATTGAATCTCTTTATATTCATTCTTTCAACAAATTTGTTTTTACATTTTGTTTTATTTATTTAGTGGAGGGCATGTGTGCATGTGTGTGCACATGCGTGTACATGCATGTGTGTGTGTATGTGTGTGTGTGTGTGTGCACATATGCCACAGGATGTGTGGAGAACAGAAGACAACACTCAGGAATCTGTTCTCTTTTTCCAGCATATGGGTCTTGTGGATTGAACCCATGTCATCAGGTTTGAACCCTTTACCTACTGAACCATCTTAACATGCTCATCATCATCATCATCATCATCATCATCATCCTCTACATGCTATAATAAGAATAATTAACTTATCATGATTACCTTTACATGTGATACCACCTGTGGTTGTTTGAATGAGAATGTCCTCCATAGGCTTCAAGTATTGTGATATTTTGTCCCCAGTTGGTGGTGCTGTTTTGGGAAGTCTTAGAGAGTGTGGTCATGCTGCAGGAAGTACATCACTTGGGGCAGGCTTCGAGAGTTAAAAATGCCTTGCCAGGGCTGGAGAGATGGCCTAGCGGTTAAGAGCGCCGACCGCTCTTACAGAGGACCTGGGTTCAATTCCCAGCACCCACATGGCGGCCGAGAACCGTCTGAAACTCCAATTCCAGGAGAACTCCAGTTCCAGGGGAATCTGACACCCTCTTCTGACCTCCACGGCACTGCACGACATGGGTGCACAAACTTGCATGCAGACAGTACATTCATACACATACAGAAATAAATAAAATTTAAAAAAATTTAAAAAAAAATGCCTTGCCAGTCTCCAGTTGCTGTCTGTGCTTCCTGTGCTTACTGGAATATGTAAACCTCAGCTTTCTGTTCTAGCTCCTGTCACAATGCCTAACCCTTAATTCCTTGGAACTGTCAATCGTAAACGCAAATAAGCTCTTCTGTTTATAAGTTCCCTTGCTCATGGTGGTTTTATCACAGCAACAGAAAAGTGACTAATACAGTAGTTGGTACCAGGAGTGGAGTGCTGGCTGTGAAGAACCTGGCCATCTGGATGTTTGGAGAAATGTGAGAACTTTGGAACTTTGGACTAGAAAAGCTGTTCACTGATGTAAATAGAGCTTAACAGGTGATTCTAGTAGAAGCCTGGAAGAAAGCAGTGTTGAGAAAAATGTATTTCCACAGGAAATTAAGGATTTGAGCAGCAACTGGGATATTTTGGCAGAGTCTGGCTGGACTTTGCCTACAGCCCAAATACTTGGCTGTGGCTAAATTGAAAAGCAATGGACTAATTTGTTTGGTGGAGGAGATTTCGTGACAGCCTATGTAGAAATGGTGGCCTGGCTATTCATAGTGAATATTATACAGATGTACAATGAAAAAGAGCAAATAGGGAATAGAGAATCAGAAAAGTGCCCTAGGAAGATTAATGTTGGAGTGCTAAAGGAGAGGTTCCCTTTGATAAAGAGATTGAAGAGATTAAGAAGAGGCCTAGAGATTTACAAGTAAACAATGGGAAGAATCCCTTCAGTGCAAGAACACACCCAGCTAAGCCTCCAACTTTGGAAAGGAAAATACTGAAACTGTTTTCTACTACAATATGTCCAGGGCAGAGAAAAGCTGTGAATGTGGCTGAAGTAGGCCAGAGTCCATCCCAAACTTGCAGCCAAACTCAGAAGTTTCATTTACATGGTTCTGGCTTTAGAGGCATAAGAGATGCAAGAGTGAAGAGGTCGTCAGTTCTTTCTCTGCAGTTTCAGAGAGCCACCAAGGCCAGGCAGAGTGCAGCAAGGGCATCCCTGCATAAAGAAGGCCAGGATAGGCCATTGTGTGAAGCTGTGAAGGTGAAGCTTGTTTGGTAGTGAAGACCCCAAGAATAAATTAAAGATTCCAGAGCTGTGAGATATTTGCCAAGGAGAGCTGCATACAGGGAGTGGTACCAGCCTAAGAAAGAGATGTATGTTGCAATCAAATCTGGAAGAGCTGAGCCATCTAAACCCTTTGGAAGTCAAGTCCCAGAAGTCGCACATGGAGCTACTGGACTTGGTGTTTGCCCTGCTGGTTTTCGGTATTGTTTTAGTCCAGTATTTCCTCGCTATGCCTCTATTCCTCCCTTTTGGAATGGGAATGTGTATTCAGTTCCACTGTATGTTGGGAGTATGTAATTTTTCTTTTGATATATATAGGAGCTTACAATTAAGAGATTAGCCTGGGTCTCAGAAGAGACTGGTAAAGGCTACGGGACTTTTAGGGTTAAACTAAATGCATTTTGTATTTTATATGGTCATGAGCCTATGGGGACCAGGGAGTGGAATGTGATGGTTTGAATGAGAATGTCCCCCATAGGCTTCAAGTATTCAGACATTTTGTCCCCAGTTGGTGGCACTGTTTGGGGATATCTTAGAAGGCGTGGGCATGATGAAGGAAGTATGTCACTGGGGGTGGGCTTAGAGAGTTCAACAAGCTTTGCCAGTCTCCAGTTGCTCTGTCTGCTTCCTGTGCTCACTAGAAGATGTGAACTTCAGCTTTCTGCTCCAGCTCCTGCCACCATGCCTCCTGCCATAATGGACTTTAATTCCCTGGAACTGTCAATTGTAATCTCCAATAAACTCTTCCTTTTATAAGTTCCCTTGGTCGTGGTGGCTTTATCACATCGACAGAAAAGTAACTAATACATAACCTCATTTATAATATGTAAGAATCTTACAAGAAAAAAAAGTAAAGAATCTTACAAGAATATGTTTCAAAGTTTTCCTCTCATCATTCATTTTCTGAACAGAATGTTTGGATAAAGAATTTAGTTTTACATGTTTTCAATCCAATTTTTTTTTTAGTTCAGACATTCAATTATCTTTTGAAACTTAAAATGCGATAAAGACGTCTCTTTTACCAATATTTGCTTTCACTTTACCTTTCTCTGTATTCCTCATTTTTTGTAGAGATCTAAGCTTTGAATTGGTCTCAGACTTCTTAGGCTCAAAGATCTATCACCATTTTTTTGAGCATCATGTTCTGTTACAAATAAATTCTCACAAGTTTGTTTTTGTGAAAACCTATTCCTTTCAAATTTTTTGACATTTGAGATTTTTTTATTTATTTTGTCTACTTTTCCTGCATATAGATTTTCTGCTTGGCAGCATTTTAAAGATATTCCTTTATCCTAGTTTGCTTTCTGTTGCTGTGATAAAACACTGATCAAAACCAACTTGGGGAAGAAAGAGTTTCTTTGGTGTACAGCTCAGTCTACCATGCACAGAGCCAAGGCGGGAACTGCAGCAGAACCAGGGAGTAATGCTGTGTACTGACTTGCTCAGCTACTGTTCTTGTATAGCTCAGGCCTGCCCACCTAGGAGTAGCAACACTCACAGTGAGCTGGCCTCTCCCATATCAAGTAGCAACCAATAAAATGGCTCCATGCACATGCTCACAGGCCAATACAGTGGTGATAACTTCTCAGTTGAGGTTCTCTCTTTCCAGGATCGTCAAGTTGAAACTGAAGCTAGCCAGAACATTTTCCTTTATCTTCTAGTATATAGTAGAGTTGAGATAGTACACAGTATAAAGTATAGCAGAGAATGGATTGGAATGGAATGGAATAGAATAGAATACAATAGAATAGAATAGAATAGAATAGAATCATATTGTATTTTTTTTTTTTTTTTTTTTTTTTTTTTTTT
>VZQC01014075.1:1680475-1733113 GCA_009823505.1 Rhizomys pruinosus
AGAGAGAGATCCACCTTCCTCTGTCTCCCAAGTGCTAGGATCAAAGGCGTGTGCCACCATGCCCAGCTTAAAA
The DNA here is from genome assembly GCA_009823505.1 of Rhizomys pruinosus. Classification (NCBI taxonomy): domain Eukaryota; kingdom Metazoa; phylum Chordata; class Mammalia; order Rodentia; family Spalacidae; genus Rhizomys; species Rhizomys pruinosus. The sequence goes on from VZQC01014075.1 coordinate 1,680,549, forward strand.
ATGGTTCTTAGCCACCATGTGGGTGCTGCGAATCAAACATGGGTCCTCTGCAAGAGCAGTCGGTGCTCTTAACTGCTGGGCCATCTCTCTAGCCCCCCTATTGTATTCTTTAGTATTGTATACTATAGTATAGTGCAGTGCCCAATGGTATCTTTTTGTGTGAATTCTGCTATAATTATTATCCCTATTAGTATAAACAGTGTTTCTTTTTTTCCTCCCTCCATTTGTATTTAGGATTTTCTTTTTAATTATGATGTCCAGTGTGGCTTAACTGGGATATATCTGCATTTATATGTACATTTTAAGATTGTTATTCTTAGAGATCTGGAGGGACAACTTAATGCCGTTTGCTGCTATTGCAGATGATCCAAATTTGGTCCCCAGCACCCACACCCTGGAGCACGATCAACTGTAACTTCAGCTTTAGGGGATCTGATACCTTCTTCTGGCCTCCTTGGCATCTGTACCCATTTGAACATATGAGTACACACACACACACTTAAAATCCTTTTAAGGCTGTTCTTGACACTTTCCAATGCTCTGGATCTTCCATATTTGGAGTGAATATTAGCGAGGGCCTCTCCCCACTCTTCTCGCTCTGTTCTGTGTCACTTGTCATTCTAGACAATTGGTTTTACAGATGATAATCTGTCCAAAGTCCCACAGTTCCTGGGAGCTCCTTTTAGATTTCTTTTTTCCTTTACTCTATTTTTTTCCTCTGGGATTTATTTATTTATTTTGTTATTGTTATTGTTTTTGTATTTGCATTTGTTGTTGTTTTAAAACTGGTATCACGTAGTCCAGGATGGCCTCAAATTCACTAAGTAGTCGGGGATGACCTTGAACTTCTGATCTTCCTGTTTCTACCTCTCAAGTGTGGGAATTATCGGTGTGCACCTCCATGCCAGGCTACTTTTTTGTTCTAGTTTTGATCATTTTAATTGGCCTATCTTCATGTTGATGCTTTGCCCTGTTGAGTGTATTGATGGGTGAAGCAAGTGAATTATTCACTTCTGATATGGTTTTTTTTTTTTTTTTTAGTTTAGCCGTTTGTTTGACTCAATTCCATAGTTTTTTTCTTCGGCTGACTATTAGGAACTATACATCTGGAGCCTATTACTTGGAGTTGGTGAAATTCTGAATGAAATTGCCTGACATCCTGCCACTTTGAAAGGAAATTTAGATCAAAGTAGAGGGAGAAAAGTAAAAAACAAAGCCACTCATGCATGGAACTCCTGAGAGAGTCAGTCTATTTAAAGGAAAGTGGCGTGGAGAATTTTTTGAAATATAGCTTTAGCCCTTTGCCTTTCTCAAGCATAATAGTGCTTAAAACAGTTTGTAAGAACACAAGGATAGCTTCATGCTCCCTGAGGTAAAAAGAATTTTCTACTTCTGCATCAGTGTTCTAAATCTAATGCTCCATGGGATAGAAGATTCCAGGGAAGTAGGTGATGATGACTTGTTTGACTCTAAAAGCATTCAGTCATCTCCTGTATCAGAGCCTCCAGGAAGAAGTCTTTCTTCAGTTTCTTCTCTTTCCCTTAATCTTCCTCATGAGCACCCAACATAGGGTCATGCAAAAGCTCTAATGAGTGCATATGAATTCCCACCTGTCTGAATCACCCAGGTGTTTCAAAGGTTATGGCAGCTGGTAAGGAACTGATTTGCAACTTCAGAGTCTATGCATAAATAATCAAAACCTGATTTCTAAGCAGTATAAAAGTATATACTATACAGACATTTATAAAATGTGTTTTTCCTAGAATGAGAAATTATTAGGGCTTATTCTAGATACAAGTTTATTGATAGCCATACTATTTACTTATTCATTTAAAAATTAATCATTGTCTTTCTATTTTATTTCAGGCATTTTCTGGGATATATGCATTGCCTGGAACATGGATATTAGGGTAGAGGCATTGCTTGGGATACAGATGCTAGGATACAGGCATTGCTTAAGATACAGATATTATTGATTAGGGTAGGTACTGGGACATAGGCATTGCTTGGGATGCAGGTGCTGGGATACAACCACTGCTTAGGATACAGCTATTAATTCAGCATTCCTTGGGATACTGATATTGGGACACATGGATTGCTTGGGATACAGATATTGAGATGCAGCATTGCTTTGGATACAGCTGTATGAATACAAATGCATATAATTCTTCAAGGAACATTCTACTGCACAAATAAGCAATAAAAAGTAACTGCCCAATGTATTAAGATCACTTAGCATGTTGGTATATATGTTAGAAATGCAATAGGATATTAGAACTGGGTTGTCTTCAGTTTTTAAAAGGGTGGTCAAGAAATGTCTTATGGAGAATGTAAAATTTGGAATAGCAGGAAGAACAAGCACTATTGGCCTTGGAGAAATAACCTCCCCTGGCAAAGTACAGAAAGCAGAGGCCTCTAAGCACAAGGGAACCAGAGTTTCTAAGGAGGAGATACAGGGAGAAGGAAATAAGGGATGAGTTCAGAAATGGTGCTGAGTGTGTGTGTGTGTGTGAGAGAGAGAAAGAGAGAGAGAAAGAGAGAGAGAGAGAGAGAGAGAGAGAGAGAGAGAGAGAGAGGCAGAGAGACAAAGACAGAGATCTCGTAAAACTTGCAGTTCTTTGGGAAATTTTACCTGTGGAGGACTTGGGCAGTGGATGTATTAGTCACTTTTCTGTTGCTGTGATAGAACAACCATGACCAAAGGAACAGGGGAATTAGAGTCCATCGTGTTGGGGAGGAACGGTGGCGGGAGGTGCCGGACAGCTTTAAGAACTCTCTAAGCCAGCCCCCCAGTGACGTGCTTCCTCCAGCATGGCCACACCTTCTAAGATCTCCCAAAACGATGCCAGGCAGGAACTGGGGACAAATAGGGTTCACAAATGAGTGACAGGAGGTGTTGAATGTCTTCTGAGGTCCACACTGGCTGCTTTATTGAGAGGAAGGCCTGGAGAATGGTTAGGAGCTAGTATAATGGTTTAGAGGGGTGATGGTGGGTTATACTCAAATCATGAGAGAAAAAGTGAGAATTGGATCTTACCTATAAGAGGAAAGGAGATGTAAACAACCTGTAGGAGTGTGGCTAGAGCAAATGGAAAGATGAAGTTGCTACTAACAAAAAAGAAAGGAAGGAAGAAGGAAGGAAGGAAGGAAAGAAAAAGAAAGAAAGAGAGAGAAAGAGAGAGAGAGAGAGAAAGAAAGAAAGAAAGAAAGAAAGAAAGAAAGAAAGAAAGAAAGAAAGAAAGAAAGAAAGAAAGAAAGGAAGAAAGAAAGAAAGAGAGAGAGAAAAGGAATCAAGGGTGAGGAGTTTTCAAGGGAGTTCTGGACTGATATGAGAATGATCAAAATATAAATTAATTAATTAATTAATGACACTTGATGAATGCAGAGAGGAAAAGAAAACATATACTGTTTAGTGAAAACAGAAATGTCTGAGAAACTAAGCTCTTGGCTACTAAGGATATAAATTTAGACAAAGACAGGGGCTGGAGAGATGGCCTAGCGGTTGAGAGCACCAACTGCTCTTGCCGAGGACCTGGGTTCAATCCCCAGCCCCCACATGGCGGCTGAGAACCGTCTTTAACTCCAGTTCTGGGGGAATCCGACGCCCTCTTCTGACCTCCGCTGCATTGCACGGCACGGGTGCACAGACCTGCATGCAGACAGTACACTCATACACATAAAAAATAAATAAAATTAAAAAAAATAAATAAAATAAATTTAGACAAAGACAAAAAGAGATTCATCCAGAATGCATATAACCACTGAGTTGAGAGGGAAAAGCAAGTTCATGTGCAGGAAGCCAAGAAAGAATACATTTTAAAGACAATAAACCAGGCTGTGAACTGTGTCAAACGCTGCTGATCAGCTAAGATGACAACTGAGAACCAAGTATTGTTTTGTTTTGGGACATGAAGGGAAAATACAGAACAAAAAAGAGGAAACAAACATGTTAGGAAATTCAAAAGAAAATGAAATTGAGAAATAATATCTTGTAGTCATTAAGTGATTAATATTTTTATATTTTGGAGATAGGATCTCAACAAGTTATTTAAGCTAGCCTGGACCTTACTCTGTGGCCCAGGCAGGCCTTCAGCCTGCAAGCCTCCTGCCTCAGCTTCTCAAACAGCTAGGATTAACCCTGGGCTCAGTAACATTTAGTAATTGGAAAAGTCAAATCTCACTTGCTTCCTTTGAAATTCTCTATCAACCAGGGCAAAATTTTCCATTTTATAATTAGGAAATTAGAACTCAGGAAGGCAAAGAGCTTGAATATATATATACATAATATGTAGCTATCAGGAGACAGAGCTGGGAACAGAACTGAGTGTGGTCAAGCTAAATCTGTTCAGTCGAGCTACATGCAGAGTGGAGATGCTCTCCTTGATAGATAAAAACAAGCCCGGTCTGCCTATGGTTTTGTTGTGGTTGGTCGTGATGCTTGTTTACTGTCTAGCTGAGTCTACCAGTTGATGCTTTACAAGTTGATGAAGTAATTTGTTTATTATTCAGCTCTTGGAACCCTGTGGGTGTTCAATGTGTGTTAATTCATTGATTGGTTGTCAGAGGAAAAGTTGTAAAGCCCAGCATGTTTCTTTATTGAAGGATATAATCACAATTCATACATAATCACATATTTACTTCTCAAACTAAGATCCTTTTGATATTCTTAATGACAACCAGGGACCTCATTTCAGTCGATGCTTGCAGTGGAGAATCATTCAAAAGCCTATTATTGTCCCAATTAGCATATAAATTTAATTTAATGTTTACACTCGGCAGAGGAGATTTGTCTAAAGCATGATGCTCTCCCTCAGTTCCCTGAAATTTGTTTCTAAAGAAAACCAGCTAAGCCCAAATTCATGGCCACCAGATACAGAAAAGATATTCTGCCAGAACTATACACATTTATGATCTTATACTGTAAACAAGGCATTTAGGACAGTTGGTCCGATCATCAAGTAAAGTTGCTGCTTAAACTTTCCTGTTCATACGCTTTGGTATGGAGAGAGCAAACGATGTATTTCTAGAACAAGTGGAGGGATCAATAGCAAGAAAGAATGCTTAACAAAGATAAGCAATAATCCTAGAGAAACATAAACATAACAGGGTCTGACAAGACGACTCAGTGGGTAAAGACAATTGCCACCAAGCCTTACAACCTAGAATGGATCCCTGACACTTACACGGCGAAGGAGAGAACTGACACTCATAAGTTTTCTTCCGACTGTGAGAAACAAAGATCCTCACTTCATAATAAGAACACAGGAGACTGAAATGAGCCAAAGCAAGGCAGTTCATTTCACAATCTTGCAAAGCCAGACATCAGTCTAAAATGACAATTGTGCTGATTGAGCACGGAGGGCAGCTTCCAGAAGCCTGAATGTATGCCCCTCCTCCCTTCCCAGGTTAACTGAGTACGGGGAAGGTACCATCTTGTGTCAGCTGGGTCTTATCTTTCCCTCTGTCCCTCAACAAAAACTGTGCATTAATTTTTACGTTTTGCATCCTGTTCGTTTTAAAGTTTTTCAGGCACAAAACCTTACATTGACTGTGAGTAATTTGTTTGCAGGAGTCAGATGCAGCTGACAGAGTTTGGATGCTCAGGTAGTTTAACAGGCTGTCAGCGGGAGTCTAATGTCTCCTGTTCATCTGCATCAGGACCTTAACTGGCTCAAGGGACCTTTGCAAATTAATCAGTTGTTTTTATTTCTTACATGACTTCTGTATTTGGCTGTGGTGTGCGTGGCTATACTGCCCAGAAACCATACTTTAGGTGCTGACCACCACCCCCTGCACCAGACCCTACCTATAGCTCCCAGAAATTTTAGTCCACACAGCCCAACCTGCACTGTATCTTACAGGAAGTAGGGGACACCAGCTTCCGCTCCTTAGGTCTGCTTACAGTGCCAGAGAACCTCCTGTACCAGGATCCCAGCCCACACAGCCTCCTGTACCTCACTTTCCTTCTTAGGCCTATCTACAATGCCTGAGAACCATGCTTGGGCACTAGCACTAGACTGGTCTACCAAGCCAACCTACAGCTCCCAGAGCAAGTAGGAGCCATGGGCTTCCCCTGCTCAGGCCTGTCTACACAGCTCCAGAACATACTGCACCTCCCCTACAGTTGAGGAGGATGAATATCTCAGTCCTGGTAAGAATTAATCCTCACCTGAACTTTGCAAATGCCTGCACTGAAAGAAAAAAAGGCAATGAGAGAGAGAGAGAGAGAGAGAGACTCTGACTCGACCAATAAACGATTCCAGATGTTCAAGTCCCATTACAGAAACAAAAGCAGCAGAAAAAACCAAGAAGACAACATGTCTTCACAGCACATGACTAATCCCATAGTAATGACACCCAAGGAAGACGATGTGGAAGAACTTCCAGACAAAGAGTTCAAAATAATAATTACAAATATGTTCAAACGACTTAAAGACATGGCCATTACGACGTAATCTTGTCTTCCAGCATGGAGTCTCTGTTTTCTACATGATCTATGGAGGATTTATTTGGTTTATTGTGGTTTACATTTCCAGCATCATTTCCATTTGGCTTTTCTTCAGCAATTCTACCTCTTTGCTGAATTCTGTTTTCATATCTTGGATTTGCTTCCTTGTTTCATTCAACTCTTTGTTTTTTGTTCTTTTGGAGTATGTTTCTCTCTTTGAGTTCTTGACAATTGGGACTTGGCTCCATGAGAGACTTGTCAGCAATTAGCCTGCTCCTGCGTTGCTAGGGAAAGTAATGGATAAGGTAAAAATGAGTCCCATCTGCTTATGGTTTGGCTGTGGCTGGTCGTGGGGCTTCGTTGCTGTATAGCTGGATCTGCCAGTTGATGTTTTATGACCTGATGAAGTAATTTGTTTATTCAGCTTTCAGAACCCTGTGGGCATTCAGTGTGTGTCAATTCATTGACTGACTGTCAGAGGAAAAGTTGTAAAGCCCATCAGTACATTCATAACATTTAAACGGGAACCCATTTTTCTTAAGTCCTTTATTTCCACATGCAGTGTCCAGATGTAATGTATGTGGTGACTATGCAGTCCTGTAGAAGCACATGCCAGGACTGTGTTTTCTCTCTCTCTTCTGTATTTACATTATTTACAGTTTTTGTTTCTTGTGCCAAAAAAAGACATATTTCTCTCTTTCCTGAAATTCATTTAATGCCAACTCTAAGGTTCTTTGCTGTCAAACTCAACATCTCTATAGGATCATGCAAAGGTGCTGGAGTTTAATACAGAAGGCTTCAAGCATGGGATCGACACAGACCTCCACTCAGGTATCTGGAGTTTATGAAGCTTCACAATATTTAGAGCTCAGGACTGTGGAGCTCTGATGCCCCTCTGTAGTCTTTGTTGATGGTGCAACTCTCATGCCTCAAGTCCCTTGTCCTTCCTCCCCAGGGCAGTGGCAGAAAGCAGGGTGAACTTCCGGAGTCTTCCTCTTGTGCTTCACTTTCCCCTGCCTGCCAACTCATTCTACACTCACGTTACTTCTCTGGCTCTGTCCTACCAGAGTGCTGCAATCATGTCAATAAGTTTTGGCTGTCTATGTATAAGACCCATGCAAACTCAAACCAAACAAAAACCCACTGTTGACTTTGAGATATGGGTAAGAAGCCCCAATCTTAGCTGAGGAACTATTGACAACTGTTCTAGTTTGTCTTCCATTGCTATGACAAAACACTCTGATGGACACCAACTTGGGGAGGAAAGGGTTTATTCAGCTTACATCTCCTGGGTCACAGTTCATCACTTAGGGAGCCCAGGGCAGGAACCTGGAGGCAGGAGCTGAAGCACAAGCCATGGAGGAATGCTGTTCACTGGCTTGCTCCAAGCTCCACAGCAACAATCTTTAGGCATTCAATGATCTTCCCAGCCCAAAGTTCCAAACGCCTCCACAATCCTTCCCCAAAACACCAAGGTCAGGTCTGTCACAGCAATACCCCACTCTTCTGGTACCAATTTCTGTATTAGTCAGGGTTCTCTAAAGAAACAGAAGTAACAGGACGAATATATAGCTGTATACAATTTATTGATTTGCTCATGTGACAGAATTCAAGGAGTCCAACAGTAGCTGCACCACACTGGAAAGGCCGAGAGAATCCAGGAACTGCTCAGTCTGCAAGGCTGGATGTCTCAGTAGTCCCAATCCAGTGCTGAAGGCCCGAATGGATTCCAGGAGATCTGCCGGTCTCAGTACACACTGGGATGCGAAAGGTTGATCACAGCAGCAAGACAAACTCACCAGATGAGAGAGGCAAACCGCAGGAGAAAAGAAGGGACCAGCTCCTTCTGCCCTGGCCTTAAATACTGCCTGCTGGCAGAAGGTAACGCCCACATTTGGGGTGGGCCATCCGGGTTGAGGCGGTCCAATCAGAAGACCCTTAGTCCAGTCAAGTTGACACCCAGGATTAACCATCACAACAACTGATGACTACTGGGAGAGAGAGAGTTGGTTTTCTTTAAGGCAGTGACACTATATAGGTTGGTCAGGCTCTACTGGATGGGCCCATGCCAAGGGACATTTAGGGAAATAAACTTGGCTCATTAGACCTTAATATATATGACAGAATGCATGTAATCTGGTAAGGAGCTATGGAAGCTGCAGATAGGGAGACAGTCTAAATATGATCAAGATAGATTATGTAAAACTCACAAAAATTAAATAAAAATAAGTTTAGGGTGTTATAAAATGGAAGAATGCAAAAACTCATGGAGGTTCTATCTCAGTTACAAACTACCAGCCACATCGGGGTGGGGGAAGGTGCACTGCACTATTCACTAGTGGCAGAGAGAGAGTAGACGGTCCCTAAGTGTTTGGCGAGTATATGTGAATTGAAAAGGGGATGCTGCAGTTTAGTCTGTGCTGTCTGACAGCAATGTTTGACTGAGAGTTCATGGATGATTCTCGTAAGTACCTCATAAAATAAAAGTCCTCCCTTAGGCATTTCCTTTGCTTTTGAGGGCAAGGAGCATGGAGAGACAGCGAAGGGAGGGCTGCAAGGAGACCTCTGCGAGGATGGGAAACGGCATCGCAAGGCTGGGGAGCCTCTGCACCAGTTACTTGCTGGGAGAGAGGAACATTGCTGCTGAGGAGTAGAATTGCAAAGCATGCTTAAGCCTCTTTAGCAATGACTTTTCAGGAGAGAAAGCAAGGAGAGAGCGGAGAAACTGGGAATATAAAATATTTCATAGAGGATGAGGCGATAGTATTTTAATTCTCTAAGTCCTGAAAAGCAAAACCTAGGGCCATCTCTCTTAGCATCCTCTCTTCCTACTCCCAGTTCTCTTTCCTATTCATTTCCTTCCTTTTCGTTCTCTGCCTCCTCCCAGTCCTCCACCTCTCCCCCTCCCCTCCCCCCCTCCCCTCCACCTCCCCCTCCTCCTCTTCCTCTCCAAGCTTCTTTTCCCCATTGCCTTGCTTAGCTGTCTCTATCTTCCCTGATTTCTAAGTTCTTTTAACTGGATGAGGCAGGTGTCCTTTTATTACTGTTTATTTTTAAACACTAAATCAACCATAAAATAAAATGTTTGATCTACGTCTAGAATTCTGTTAATAGATTCTCTCTGTTTTATGTTTTTGGTTGTTAAACTATTCCATCAAGTAGGATGAGTATACAACACAGCCCGTTTTAAGTTTGTTTTGTTATCTTGTAAACAGATACATTAGCTTATGTACTCTATGTGGAAGAGAAAAAAAAAATGAGTTGAACATTGACAAAAAGCCAGTATGAGGAAAAAGCAATCTGTCAGTTGATTGGTAGTGATGCATTTTCTTGTAAGTACATACCAAATTTCAAGAAACAAAATGAGATGAATCCAGCTGATTTTAAAATTATCTGTATTTGTGTGGGGTGGGCATGCAGGCCTGAGTTCACTTGTGGAGATCAGAGGAGAACTTGAAGCCATCTGTCCTCTCCCTCTACTGTGCGGATTCTGGAGACTGAACTCAAGTCTTCAGGCTTGGCAGAACTGCCTTTACCCACTGAGCCATCAAGCATGTTCCCCTGCAATTAATTTAATTTGTTTATGTTTAGCTTTTAATTAACAAGAGAGTTTCCAACAGATTGCATTCAGAAAGATGTATATAACATCATTACAAAAACAGTTTTGTTCCTCTTGTTGTTTACCAATTCATTTATCTCGAATAATATTTTTTTCTGAAAAAAAAGACTTCTCATATAAACTAAGATGTGTCGCATGAAATAAGTGAATGCAATTTCATTATGTTGTAAAGAAAATTAGGAGCAAGTCAACAGAACATGAAGAAGTTACCAAGAAGCATGATCCACAAACATTATCATGTAGTGTTACAATATTTCCATTTTAGTTCAAGCAGCATTTTTTTATTTTATTTTATTTTTATGTGTATGAATATACAGTCTGCACGTAGGTTTGTGCACCCGTGTCGTGCAACTCTGTGGAGGTCAGAAGAGGGTGTCAGATTCCCCTGGAACTGGAGCCAAAGACAGTTCTCAGCCACCATGTGAGTGCTGGGGATAGAACCCGGGTCCATCTCTCCAGCCCCAAGCAGCATTTTTGAATAACATCATCAAAGAAAGAAAACTGGTGACTGACAGCGTGGTGATGAAGAAGTCGTCCAGGTAGGTGACATGAAAGAGAAGGTCTCTATAGCTAGATGGAGTGAAAAGTACATCGGTAAGAGGATCAATTATAAGGAGAATCAAAGTATGAAGTTTAGTGTTCATATACTGGTTAATATTTCACCTTATACAAGAATTCTGGGCAGTGTGCAGGTAATGTATCACATATACTATTCTGTAATTTATTTTTGTTTTACGTGCATGAATGTTTTACTTGCATGTGCCTAAGTGCACCTATGTCATGCAATGTCTACAGAAGCCAAAAGAAGGTTCAGACTGTGTGGAGCTAGAGTTAAAGATGGTTGTCAGCTGCCATATGGGTGCTGGGAACTGAACCCGGGTCCTCTATAAGAGCAACTGGTACTCTTAACCACTGAGCCACCTCTGCAACTCCACTGTAATTTTTTAAGGTATTGTAGTTGGGGAGTAGCTTTTCCCCCTTCCCTTTCCTTCCTTTGCTTTCCTTTCTTCTCTGACTAAAAGCAACTTGGGGAGGACAGGGCTTATTTCATGAGTTTTAGTCCATCATTGAAGGAACTCAAGGCAGGAACTGAAGCAGAATCCAACCTGCTTTCTTATACACCAGCAGACACACCTGCTGGGGATGGCACCACCCCCAATGGGCTGGACCCTCCTACATCAATTACCCACAGAGAAAATGCTTCACAGATACCACCACAGGCCAGTGAGGTGGAGGACATTCCTCAGTTGAGGTTCCTTCTTCTCCAGGTATGTCAAGTTGACAACCAAGGCTACTCATCACACTTAATTTTCTACTCTGTCATAGGTTGCTGCTTTTGAAAAATGATACAAATTTGATCAACTTTATTGTACATACAAGCCCCCCCCAGCTGGATGGTGGGACCTTTGGGCTGTGTGGGTTTGGGCACGACTGCTTGCAAATTGGTTTTACGTGAAGGATGCTTGTACTCATAAATTATTACTTATTGTTAAAAAATGGAAAAAAATAAAGAATTAAGAAGAAGAAAAAAAGAAAAATGATGCAAACAATATAAATGACTTTGCACCAAAATGCAATGCAAGATGAAGACCCATGTTAATGAGGAAAATTAACTTAATGTAGAACTAATGAACTGTGACCTCAGTATAACTTAGTTCTGTGTGGTTGATGAGTGAATACTAACAAATATATTTGATACATGTAGATGTAACAGGATTTGGAAGCTTCTAGTTGTACTGAGCTCAGTCTCAGACTGAGATGAGACAAGATAGACAACCACAAAAACCTCACTCTGAGCCTCTTGGAAAATGCTGTCTCTTGCAGTAGTATGTCAAGAAGCACCTACTACCATGTGTTTCGTTTGTTAAAATGGCTAAGACTACACTAACATCAGCATATGACCATGGAGTGTCACAATCCCACACTTGCCCAAAATACCTGCTTCTTTGTAAAAGGCTATTTAAATTTCCTAAAGTAACCAAAGGGGCACATATACATGTGTGTGAAAGTCTGAAATCCACCAATATGATTATGGCCAAAAGATTTCTCTGGAGCAGGTTTTGTCCATTCTTAATAAAGAATAACTTCTTCTACGTCTTTAGTACAGTTTGAGTCTTCTCCACAGGGTTAGGTCAGTCTGTGGTTAGTTCCTGTAACACTGTGGGAAGCTGAGAATAAGCATCTATTCACTTGCAGATAGGGCACTGGTGGTAGATTAAAGAAATTATTCAAGTTTAGCTTGGAAAGCCAATATGTTCATGGGGGCTTCTTATAGGAATAATGGTGACACAAAAACACCAATAACACCAAAAAGCCTACCCCAGTGTGGGTGAGCTGTCATGAAAGACACATCCTTGGGGTTCCCGGCCAATCTTGCAGGCAGCTCTCTTCAAAAGTCTTCTCTCCTATATAGTTGTTCATCACTTTTATAACCTTGGGAAGGGGACTTTAAATCTTTGAACTTTCTGGCTTCCTGAGCCTTAAAAGTTTCCTGTGTCTTATGAGTCCCATTTCTCCCTCAGGGAGGGAATGTTTTGATTAGAAGGAACTAGTTGTGCAAGAATACTTAATTCCTCTTCCTGTGAGATGAGGTGAAGCTGATGTCATCTCAATGACAAATTGCTCCCCATTATATGTGTTTTCTGTACTCTGTCAATGAATGTGCTTTTAGGAGCATTTCATCATTCAAACATGAACTAAAATGAATGGAAGCAAAGCAAGAAAACAAAACGATCCCCAGAAGCCCCATATTAGAATATGAAGCATTCCTGCTGGGTGTGTTCTTGGTGCCAGGCCTGGGTTCTGTTTGTAATTCTATAAATCACTGTTTCCTGTACATATGGCAAGAGTCACTATTTTCTAGTGTATAACTAAACTGACATATGTTGGATATGGATAAGTTTATCTAAATCTTAAGATGAGCTGAACAGATTTCAGAGGTTCTTGGAACCTGCAGTATGGTTGTTAAATAACCCCCTTGTCTTCCCATCATCCTACCCACAAAAGCCTAGGGGAAGAGCGTGGAGGAAGGACTTGGCTACCTGAGAGACTGGTCAACGTTTAACCTGCTCCTGTGCTGCTAGGGAAGGGAATGGATTTGAAAAGAAATGCATTTTGAGGCACCTCTTACTGTCCCCGACATGTGAAAACTTGGATCATGTATGTCTTGTAGAGAAATGGCAGAGGTTTTGGAAGAGGCCTTGTGGGCTCCTGTGGTGGCTGGAATGAGACCTTCCCCTCACAGCCTCAAGTACTTGAACACTTGGTCAGTTGGCGGTGCTGCTTAGGGAGGTCGTGGACCCTTTCAGAGGTGTGGCCTTGCTGGAGGCTTGAGGAAGCACATCACTAGGGGTGGACTTTGAAAGTCTCTATTCTCTCTCTCTCTCTCTCTCTCTCTCTCCCTCTCTCTCTCTCTCTCTCCTTCCTGTGCCCCACATAATGGACTCTCTCACTTTGGAAATGTGAACCCAAATAAACTCTTCCACCTATAAGTTGCCCTGGTTATGATGTGTTATTCACAGCAATAGAAAAGCAACTAACACAGCTTCTTAAGGGTGCGATGTAGAAGAAGAGCCCTTTAGTCCACAAAGGCAGAGTTGGACTGTGTTTCAGAGCCACAGCTTACCTATGTGGCTGCATGTTACAAAGAATGGCCAGTGTCCATCCAGGAGGATACTACCATCTCTCTGCTGAAGGCCATGCATAGTATCCCAGATGGCAGTTGCCAAGGAAACAAGGAGACATCTGTGGCCTTCCAAAGAGGATGCAAATAACACCAGCTCCTTCTCACCCCAGAAAAGTAAGGGTTAAGAAGGCCAAGGACCCCACACTCAGAGCTCTGTGAGCTACACATTGCCGGGGATTATGGGAGTGGGAAAAAAACAGTATTGTATATGGAGTTACAGTGTTTAAATAAACAGGACTGAGTCTTAGAAGGTAATGAATTCAACTGATTAGAAGTGACTGGGGCTCAGAGCTATTGACAGCCTAGCAACTGTTGACAACAGAGAAGCTTGTTCTATGTTTATACCACATGAGTTGGAATACCTCAATGAAATGGTTATAGAATTAATACTATGGCTGAGAGTCAAAACATCTATTGGAAAAAGGTACCCGGAAATACTAGGCTCAAGTGTTGGGTGTTAAGTTGGAGATGCCCACAAAAGAACAAAATGTAGACAAATGTTCAATGACTTATTCATCTTAGGGCTCAGAAGTGAAGTCCAAGTGTAATATAAAATTACAGAGATTATAGGAAATAGCTACATCTAGTAGACTTCAAGCAGAAGGCACTTTGATGCCTTCTCAAACTCATAGGATTTTGTTTTGTTTTAATTTTGATTTATTTATTTGTACTTTATGTGTACAAGTGTTTCACCTGCATATATGTACATCCACCCATGCATGCGGTGCCTGTGGAGATCAGAAGAGGGCATAATATCCCCTGGTATTGAGTTAAATTATAGATAGTGATTAGTTGCCATGTGGATGCTGGGAACTGAACCAGGGTCCCCTGCAAAAGCACTCAGCCATCTCTCCAGCCTTTCAAACTAGTGTTTTATTTTTGTTTTATTTTTTTTTAATTAATTTTATTTATTTCCGTATGTGTATGAATGTACTGTCTGCATGCAAGTTTGTGCACCCGTGTCGTGCAATGCCACGGAGGTCAGAAGAGGGTGTCGGATTCCCCTGGAACTGGAGTTCTCCTGGAATTGGAGTTTCAGACGGCTCTTGGCCGCCATGTGGGTGCTGGGGATCGAACCCGGGTCCTCTGTAAGTGCGGTCGGCGCTCTTAACCGCTAGGCCATCTCTCCAGCCCCCAAACTAGTGTTTTAAATGCTTTTCTGTTTTCCTGTATTTTCCCTGCTCCTGAATATCCCTATTCAGGAAGGTTTTCAGATCAGTGCTGAACAAATAGAATCCACTGCAGTTTCCAGATGATTAAAATTCTAGGTAATCATCCAATTTGAAGCTCCTCTCTTCCAGCTGTTTGATCTCTGAGACCAAAGTGTGGGACTTGCCTCCTCTCTAAATTATGTAGCTCACTCCAAACCTTCAGGATTACAAGGTATTCAAAGAACAGAGGAAAAAAGAACTGAATATGATTAAGATGTGGGATGGGTGCCCTTCAGTTAGAGAAAAAGTGAGCAGCTGATGCTACATTCCTAGCCAGTTCCTGAGAAGGTCATCTCAGTCCTTTCTGGGAAGCTTCCTGAGAAGGCCCTCTTCCAAGACAGCTCTGAGGGGTGTGAGATGCAGTGTTGCAGGTGCTGTGTGCAAAGAGACAGCGCACTCGGGCATTTCTTTCCTCCAGGAAGCAGTTTATTTGGTGCTAGTCCCTGGTTCCATGAAATAGTTCTCAAATGCAGAGCCTTGAAGAGAGACCCAGCCTTGTATAGCTTCTGTCAGTTCCCCTTCTTCGGTTTCTCTGTCTCCCATATACTGTGACACACATATCCTGATTGGGTGCTCCGGACTACAAGGTTATGTAGACAGGCAGAACTGTGTACGGGCACTCAGGCCCATACCACACTGCATTCCTTTTTCTTTTGAGGGGATAACTACTACAGTAGCATAGTTGGTAGAGTACCTTTTTTTTTTTATTTTTTTTTTATTTTTGTATGTGTATGAATGTACTGTCTGCATGCAGGTCTGTGCACCCGTGTCGTGCAACTCTGTGGAGGTCAGAAGAGGGTGTCAGATTCCCCTGGAACTGGAGCCAAAGACAGTTCTCAGCCACCATGTGAGTGCTGGGGATAGAACCCGGGTCCATCTCTCCAGCCCCAAGCAGCATTTTTGAATAACATCATCAAAGAAAGAAAACTGGTGACTGACAGCGTGGTGATGAAGAAGTCGTCCAGGTAGGTGACATGAAAGAGAAGGTCTCTATAGCTAGATGGAGTGAAAAGTACATCGGTAAGAGGATCAATTATAAGGAGAATCAAAGTATGAAGTTTAGTGTTCATATACTGGTTAATATTTCACCTTATACAAGAATTCTGGGCAGTGTGCAGGTAATGTATCACATATACTATTCTGTAATTTATTTTTGTTTTACGTGCATGAATGTTTTACTTGCATGTGCCTAAGTGCACCTATGTCATGCAATGTCTACAGAAGCCAAAAGAAGGTTCAGACTGTGTGGAGCTAGAGTTAAAGATGGTTGTCAGCTGCCATATGGGTGCTGGGAACTGAACCCGGGTCCTCTATAAGAGCAACTGGTACTCTTAACCACTGAGCCACCTCTGCAACTCCACTGTAATTTTTTAAGGTATTGTAGTTGGGGAGTAGCTTTTCCCCCTTCCCTTTCCTTCCTTTGCTTTCCTTTCTTCTCTGACTAAAAGCAACTTGGGGAGGACAGGGCTTATTTCATGAGTTTTAGTCCATCATTGAAGGAACTCAAGGCAGTTGAACTGAAGAACGCACATCCATACCTGGCTATTCTTTATACACAGCCAGCAGACAACCTGTCTTGTGGGACATGGCCACCACCGCCCTAATGGGCCTGGATCTCTTTACATCGAAATTGACTTTCACAGAGAAAACTCGCTATCAGCATTGAATACCCACAACGACAGAGGCCAGTGTTAGGGCTGGAGGACAGTATACTCAGTCTGAGGGTTCCTTCTTCTCCTTTGGCATATACGTCAAAGTTGACAACCGTAAGTGCTACTCCAATTTCACACACTTTAGTATTTTCTACTGCCTGTTCCATAGGTTTGCTATTTGTCTTTTAAAAATGATACAAAGGAATTAATGTATGATCAACTTGATTGAACAAGCCCCCCAGCTGGATGGTGGGGCCCCTGGGCTGTGTGGTTTTGGGCACGACTGCTTGCAAATTTGGTTTTAAGACGTGAAAGGATGCTTGTACTCATAAATATTAACTTATTGTTAAAAAATGGAAAAATAAAGAGAATTAAGAATGAAGAAAAAAGAAAAATATGATGAAAACTAATATAAATACTTTGCAACCCAAAATGCAATGCAGAGATGAAGACGCCATGTTAATAGGAGAGGAAAATAACTTAATGTAGGAACTAATGAACTGTGCCATCAAGTATAACTTAGCTTCTGTGTGGTTGATGAAGTAATACTAACAATATATGTTTGATACATGTAGATTAACAGAGATTTTGGAAGTCTAGTTGACTGAGGTCAGCCTCAGAGTAAGACAGGACAGGATAGACAACCACAAAAACCTCACTCTGAGCCTCTTGGAAAATGCTGTCTCTTGCAGTAGTATGTCAAGAAGCACCTACTACCATGTGTTTCGTTTGTTAAAATGGCTAAGACTACACTAACATCAGCATATGACCATGGAGTGTCACAATCCCACACTTGCCCAAAATCAACGTCACCTTACCCTCATTGGCTATGCTTTAGTTGGAAATAGATGCTATTGAATTAATATTCTAATAGACAAGGGGCCAACTATAATAGGTTCTGCGCATTACTGTGTGATGAATGCTCTGAAAGATTCACACCAATGAATTGATAAATGCCAGGAGAATTTCATCACTGGGAGCAGGAAATTGTAGCCAATAGAAAAGTCCTATAAAGCATAAGATTGATAATTCTTCTACCATCTTTAAGTCAGAGTTTTGAGTCTCTCTCATCCAATCGACGGAGTTAGGCTCAGTCTGATGTAAGTAAATCCTGTGAGACCACTGAGTGGATAGCAGAGGAGTAGAGAAGAAAAGAAATAATAGTCAAATCATATCTCATCAGGCAAATGCAGGAGTTAGAGACACCGTGCGCTCGGTCACCATCGTAAAGAAATGATTATATTCCAGTTTATCGGCTCTCTTGGGAGAAGTTATCCAATGGGTGTTCTGGGGGCCTTTCGCTGATCACTGGACCATTACCTCTCGCGTGGACCCTACTAGACACTATCACCTCTTAATGACAATACCCAAAAAGAGCCTTCCACTTCATTTGGCTCTACATCGTTGTTGTTCTAGAGTAAGTCTGTCCCTAGCAGAAAGAACACGCATGCCCTTCTGGTGTTCCTCCTGCAGCGAAGCACTGCGGCTCAAATTTTCATGGCACAGGCACGAGCGTTCTCTTCAAAAGGTCTTCTCTCGAACTTCTAGTATAAGTGAGTGTCTCTTGGTTCTTCTGCCTCTCTCTGGTGCCGCACGTGCTGCGAACATTAACGTGCGTGTGCTCCACTGTGTTCATATACCTTTCGCGGGATGTGGGTAGAATGTTACCAATCTTATGCTAGAGCTTATCTGCTGGCTTTTCCACTGGTAGTGCCTGTAAGTCAAAGTTGTTCCTGGCTGGTGTCTTTGAGGCTCGAGAGTATGTGCGCGACCGCATGTTTCCTGCATGGACGGCACGCCATGATCATGCGTATTAATTCACGAAGCACTCACGATCTGTAGCAAGCCTCTTAGCATAGAGTCCCCGTCTTCCTCTTCCTGTGTGGACTGAGGGTGAGGTAGGAGCATAGGAGTGACTCATACAGCAGCATATTTGTCGTGCTCCCCATTATGAGGTCACTCGTGCCTGTTCCTCTTAGCTATCGATTGCACTGAACGTTCCCCTATATAGGCATATCTCACCTCATTCTCAAACATGAAAAACAAAAGAGCATGGGACCTAAGCACAAGAGTACGGAATACACAAAGCCAGGCTTCGGTGCGGCTGTGCTGAGTGCCGGGGCGCAGAAAGACGTCCCGGCAGAATGCCCCATATTGAATATGGAAAGCATTGCTGCGGTGTAGTGTGCCTTGTGGCGGCGCAGGCCTGGCGTTCGTGTTTGATAATTTCTACATAGAATCACTGTTGTCCGTGTTACATTATGGCATAAGAGTTCACTTATGTCTAGGTGTAATGAACGTAAACTGTGAGCAGTAGTGTATAGGATATAGTGGATTACGGTCTATCTAGATCTTTAAGATCCCGCAGTTGGCAGGACACGGAAGTTGTTCAGTAGGCTTCTTGCGAGAGGTGGACAGTAATGTGTTGGTGTTAAATAACCCCTGTCTGGTTCATCTCATATCCAAGTGTCTCAGTAACAGTGGCGCCAAGAAGGCTGAAGGGAATGAGCGTGGGAGGGACCTTGCTAGCCTGAGAACGGATGCGGTGGTCTCAAGCAGGTTAATGCCTGCTTCTCTGCTGCGTGCATTGGAAAGGATATGGATTTGTGAAAAAGGCATGGGCCCTTTTAGAGGGCACTCATTCACTGTCTCCCGACATGATGAATAATCTTAGGATTTAATGTATGTCTTGGTAGAAAATGGCAGAAGGTGTTTGGGGATAGGCAGGCGTGGTGCGGCTGCTGTGGTGGCCGTGGCGCAATGAGAATTACCGGGTCGCGGACTCACAGCCTCAAGATACGTGGGACTGTAAACTTCGGACGGGCGTGTGAGTGCAGGGAGAGAGCCCTGCCTTAGAGGTTTTAGGCCCGGTGCTGACTATGAGGCTTGGTAGGTGCTTGGACTGCCTTACAGGGTGTAGGAGGGCCGGGGAGATTTGCATGGGGCATGGCTCGTGTAGAGAGAGGGACGACACACTTTGCACGTGCCAAAGGGGCGTGGACTTTTGACCAAGTCAGCTTTATGTTCGCTCACCTAATACTTCTACCTATCTGCCCCTGTTGGGTCTCGCTTTCCTCATGAAGCTCCTTCGTGTGCTCCTCTTGCCGATTTCCATGGTGACGGAGCATAGATCGGTAATAAGGACCATCCTCACTTCTCTGTGGCGTAATGTGAACTTGCGGGACTAAGATAATCTATTACCAGCTATAAGTTGTGCCCTGTTATAGATGTCGCTGTAATATTGGCACAAGCATATGAATAAGCAAACCTAACGTGACGCGAGCCCTCCCCTAACGAAGGGAGCTTGTGAGGCCAGTTGGGACGCAATATTGTTAGCCAATATGACCAAGAGAAGCCTTTATGGGAAGATTTATGACGCCTTTTGAGTCCGAGGGAAGGCAAGAGTTGGGATTTCTGTGCATTCCAGAGCCACAAGTTAACCTCATGTGGCTTGCAGTGTTTACAAAGAGAGTGTAAGCCAGTGTCCAGTGCTCTTAGACAGAAGGATTACACCTACCATTTCAATCTACTGCCTTTGAGAATTGTAGGCCTATGCAGTAGTTATGCTATGTGCCAGCACTCGCAGCCGGTATGCCAAGTGAATACCAGAGCGAGACCATCTGTCGGTACCCTTCCAAAGAGGATGCAAATAACACCAGCTCCTTCTCACCCCAGAAAAGTAAGGGTTAAGAAGGCCAAGGACCCCACAACTCAGAAGCTCATGTGGCTAACATTGCCCGGGGTATGGGTTTGGTGTGCGACTGATAAAAGCAGAGTATTGTATAATGGGAGTTACATCAGAGATGTAAGTGGTTAAACATACACACAGAAACTGATAGTCTCTAGAAGGTTAATTAGGAAATTCAGAACTGATTAGAGAGTTGATGGGGGATTCAGAGAGTTTTAGACAAGGCCTAGCAGGACTTGTTGCCAACAGAGATAGCTTGTTGCTATTTGTTTAAAAGGAAACAATGCAGTTGGACATAAAATGAGCCTGGATTGCAATGAATATTGGTTATAGAAGGTGAATACTATGCAGAAGTCTATAACATCTATTTGAGAAACGGTACCGTGCAGCCACCGGAAAATATCTGCTAGTGTTACTCGAAGATCGGTTGGCACTGAAAGATCGTTTTAAGTTGGATATGCCAGCCTTCACAACCGAAAACATGTAGACAACACTGACACATATGACTTTAATTTCATACCTCTTTTATAGGGCTGAGAGATTGCTAGTCTCGAGATGCAAAAATGGTGAGATAAAAGATTACATAGAGATTATATATGGTAAAGTCATGTACATTGTAGGTAGATTTCTTTCAAGCTGTATAGGTCATCTTTTGTATGTCTCTTCTCTAAAAATTTCTCCAATGATGATATTTTGTTTTGTTTATAATTATTTGATTTATTTTAATTTATTTTGTAAACTTTAAATGTGAAAATTGAGTGTTTCACCTGCTTAATTATTATGTCTACATTCCCGAGTATGGCTCCGCTCCACCCCTGAAATATGGTAAGCCGGTCCGCTGTGGAGATATGTAGAGAAGGTGCGCAGGGCCATTAGATGTAATCCCTGTTGATTGGAGTTTAAGATGTATAAGATAGTGAGTCTAGGCTGGCCGATAGTGGAACTTCCATTGGGAAGCATGAAGCCAGGGGTTGCCCTCTCGCGAAAACTCAGCCCCTCAGCAATCTTCTCGCAGCACTTTCAACTAGTGATCTCTTTATGTGGTTTGTGTTTTAATTTTTTTTTCTAATTAATTTTTGTTGTATAAATTACCATATTGTGTATTCAGAATGTACATCGTGCGTGCATGCAAAGTTTTCTCGGGTGCACCCCCCGTGTGCGTGCCAATGCCACCGGAGACTATAGGTAAGAGGGGGGTCGTTCGGGAGTTCCCCCTGGATACGTGGGAAGTTTCTCCGCGAATGGAGTACTCTCCCGGGTGCCTACGGCTCGTTGGGCCGCCATGTGGGTAGCTTGGGTCGATCGAAACACGAGGGTCAGCTCGGTGTTACAGGTGCGGCGCTCTCTGGTAACCCGCTCACTTCTAGGCCCGCAGTGCTCTCCTAAGTCCGCTCTGGTTCATTTTGCTCCAACTCTCCAGGCTCCTCCCTAAGACTAGATGTTTATTAAATAACTATTTTCCTGTTTTCGCTAGTATTTGTGACCTGACTACATGAGGGTCCCTATGAGGAAGCCGATTTTCAGCATCATTTCGCTGAAACAAATACGAAATCGCACTTGCAGTTTCGGATAATATTATATAAATTACTACGAGTAAACTATACTATGACTTCATTTTTGTATCAGCTCCTGTCTTCCAGCAATGTCTTATGGAATTCTCTTGAAGACAAGACAAGTTAGGCGGGAGGAAGCCTATGCCTTCATACATACTCTTAAATCTCATGTAGGAATCCAACACGATCACAGAACCTTTCAGAGTGACAGAACGAAATTTCGACATGAGAGCAGAGGAAAACAATGTAAGCTTGAATATGGATAAGCATAAGCTGGAGTATGGTCGCCCTTTCAGCCTAGTTATGACGAAAACAAGTGAAGCAAGCGCTGATGCTAACATATAGCCCAGAGTGCCATGCAGAAGAAGGTCCACATCTCGACGTCGTTCTGTGGAAGCTTCGCCTGAGTGAGGACGCTCTTCACACAGAACAACAGCGTCTGAGAGGGTGTGCAGTTGACAGTCGTTATGCCAAGTGATGCTGTGAGTGTGCCTTAACACGAGACGCGCACCTCGGAGCATTTCCTTTCCTTCCAAGGGAAGCGTTATCAATTTGAGTGACGGTAGGTAACCCTCGTGTTTCCCACTCGCCATAGAGATTAAATCTCTAATATGAATGCTCGAGAGCCCTTCGAGAAGCGAGTCATACCTAAATGGGATAGATAGTCCTCATGCTCCTTGTATAACACCAGTGCGCTTTTTTGTAGTTTCACCGCCAAGAGATTTTTATGTTATGAGATATTCATTCTCGGTCTATCATCATGGCACACCTTTATACTAGAGTACACCACATATCCCTGAAATTGAGCTTGCAGCCGGAGAAGAAATACAAAGTAGATATAACTGTGGATAAACAGGCAAGAACTGTGATAACAGCTGCACTACCGTAAGGCACATATGATCCATACTGTGCATAAGATATATTAGTTAACACTGTTAATAGAAGGGAGATTAACTACCGACTTACCGAAGCGGCACATCAGTTGGTTAAGATGTACCATTATTGATAATTTTGTTACTTTTTTTTCTCTCTCACTTATTTTATGAATGGTATATGACATGTACAGCTAGTCTGCATGCAGGTCGTGGACTACACAGAACAAGTGCTCGTAGCAAATGCCTCGATACAGTGCTGCGGGAGGGGTCCAGGATGGAGGGTCTCGGTAGTCCGCGACACGGGGAGGCTGGAATCATGTCTCCATGGAATTCGGAGTTACAGCTACGGTGCTTAGCCGCCATGGTGGGTTGCTGGGGGATCGATCCCAATGTAACTGGTACATGCATATGGAAGCAGTGGTCGGGGCCTTGGGTAGTCTGCAAGAGCGTCGGTGCCACTAAGCTACCGAGAAATGCATATCTTCTCCAGTCCGCCCGTGAGTACCCTTTAAAAACACGAGCTCATGAGCCCCTCGGGATTGCCCATCCATAGCTACTTAGAACATCCATCATTGTCTATCAGAGGGTGTTCTAGAATATTGGTTGCATGTAAAAATGCCTGTACCATCCCAGCACTCCAGAGGTACGATAGCTGGAGTTCATCAGTCATTCTCAGCTACCAAGGGAGTCATATGGGCTATGCCAGGCTACCATTGCAAGAGGCCCTCGATCTTTGAAAGAAAATTAAGTTTTAACCGTTCCAGTTGTATTTTTCAGTATAACTGTTACCTATAGGCACAGCACAGCCTGGACAGACCGTTTTAATCTGAGAGTCCTCGCCTAAAACTCAACGTGCGCACACTCAAAGAGCTTGTCTTTGCTACTGTGGTGTTTACAGTGATGAAAGGCTTCACGTTTATACTGTGATCTGAGAGGCAAAATATTGGTGGAGTTTAAAGCCATGAGTCTCCCAAACTATAACCCTACCTTCCGAAAGGCGCCACTCCAACATCTCTGGTCCATCCTCATAGTTTAATATGATTGTCGCTGGATTCCGGTGAGCCCACGAATTAAGCTTGTGGTACATGAACTACTTGATAGGATCAAGATAATTAATTGACTACTATACGTATATAAAGTTCACTCAGAAGGCAGAGGGCAAGGTGGATCTGGTCTGGAGTTTCGTAGGGAACCAGCTGGTCACTACAATGAGATAGAAGGGAGCACGCTAAGGCCAGCTAAAGAAAGGTGTACAGAGGTGGCGATCTCTGAATTTGTGTCAAAAAGACCAATAAAGAAAAGAAAAAATAAAAAACAAGTCCAGATAACTACTTAGGACAAGTTAGACGAGAAATGAGAATGCAGTCAACCTATAAGCAACACTCTGTCTCTATTCAAGCCTCAGTAAATACATTGCTACAAACTATTAAGTGTAAGGAGCCGAGTGGTATGGAGCATGAAGCCCCAATCAGGATATGTCTGACTCTGTGTGAACTGTAATGACATGTGCATGATATGTGCGGATCAAGCTCACAAGAGGCAGTGCTGTTAAGTGCTGACCTGAGCCAGTAAAATTCGTGCTCAGAATACAAAAGCGACAGACCCTAGATAGAGTTCTACCTACGAGGTATAAGGAATATTGGTAAAGCCGAATCACAGTTTCCCACACATCTTAACAAAAGGAACTATAATTGACTTATTAAATATTAGATAGCTCTTGAGAAGGGAAGAAGGAGTCCCTTCTCCTTTTGACAGCATGAGACTCTGCGTATGTTGATTAAGAGCCATTAGGTATTGGATTGGCTCCATTTACCAAAAATGTGAACCAAGAGCAGATATAACGATGAGGAACTCAAGGGTGTTGATAATTATATCATTAATCACTAGCTCGATAACACATACGATATACACAAACTTTAAAACACTCGATGAACACATGCAAAAGTTGATTGAAGGGAAGACCGGAGGTTATTGTGAAGGGCACACTTAGGATGGAAGAGCATGTAGACTCAAGAATTAGGGTTGAATGAATCAAGAAAACCGCTAATCAAGATAGAGCAATGGACACAAGAACAAAATCATGATTAAGGGAATTATCCAATTCATTAATGCTAGCGTGGTACGTATTGATGCTCAGCCTGTGGGACATCAGCCCCAGACGTGGGAGTGTCTCACAGGTATTTTGCTTTGTATAAATGTAGAAGGTGTTTGCCGAGTTAACATTTAAATTATGTCTGTCCGTGAGTTTGTAGGAGAGGAGAACAAAACAAAAACAAAAACAAAAGAAAGAACTCTCTCATCCTCTGGGCTCCAAGGAGCTCCAATCACGCAAAGCACAGAAGAAGCTTTGTAAAAGAGTTTTGGAAAGACAGCCACAAAGAGAAGGAAAGACATGCAGATTAGCATGACAGCATGTTGAAGAGTGAGAATGCACAGCAACTCCATGATCATGTTTTCTCTAAACCAGAAATCTGTTACTGCTTCCATACTCCATTCATTTGTTTTTTAATTTTTATTATTTTTGTATATTCTGCTGTAGTTTCTGTCTGCATGTACGTTTGTTTGCACCCTGTGTCATGCCATGCCATGGAGGTCAGAAGAGGGTGTTGGATTCCCCTGGAACTGGAGTCAAAGACGGTTCTTAGCCCATGTGGGTGCTGGGGATCGACCCGGGTCCTCTCAAGAGGAGTCGGCGTTTAACCACTAGGCCATTCTCTCCAGCTTCCCCATTCATTTGTTTTTAAATATGCCACAATTTTATAATAAAGTTGAAAGCATTGGTCTGCCAAAATATAAACTAACCTTTTAAAATAAAGTAATTTAATTTTTTTTTACATAAATTGGCAGCAAAGTCTTTATAAAAAGATATCAAACAACAACAGTTTTGGGGGCAAAAAGGAAGCATTTGAAAGGAAGAATGAGAATAAAATCAAAATGCTAAGGGAACAGTCAGGATCCATGCTCTGTGCTGGCTAAATGTTAGGCTTCCGCCGTCACTCCCTTTTGGTGTGAAAGTCACACTGGAGTTGAAATATCCACTTCTAGGTTGAAGGACAATCAGCATATTGTATACTGACATTTCTCATTGTCCAAATAAGCTTTAAGAGTGTTTTTGGCATCAGTGACTATATGAATGAACTAAGGAAAGAACATGACATGCCCACCTGGCAAAATAACATGAAAGAATGAGAGACCAGCAGGATGGCTCAGTGGAAAAATTGCTCGAAGTATACTGAAGACCCAAGTTTGACTCCCATTCCCAGGACCCGCGCATAATGGAGGAGAAAATAGACATTATTAAATTGGTTTCTGTCCTTCACACGCACCTGTCATTCTGCATGTGCCCCTTTCCCAAATCAATCAATCAATCAACCAATCAAGAATAAAATAAATAATGTTAACAATTTACTAGTGGCAGCTGAGCAACTGCTGGGTAAAGGAGAGTTGGTCATTCTCTAAGGGAGTGATACTAGATAGGCTGACCAAGTCTCCAGTGGATGAACTGCATACTCAAGGGACATCTGGGGACACAAACTTGATGGCCCTTAACATATTATGGCAGAATGCATGAAATTTGGTGGGAGGGGTGCTATGGGAGGGTTCAGATAGGGGAGGAGTCTAAACTATGATTAAGATATATTATATTAAATGCACAAAAAATCAGTAAAATATAAAAGGTCAAATTCCAATATTTACACCTGCATTCCAAGTGGGGCATTGTGTTCTAGGTAAGGAATACCATCTAACCTAGCTTAACATAGCTTAGTGCTCTACAAATAATGATTAGTTTAAAAAAACTTCTTCTTTTTTGAGATAGGGTCTACTAGTCAACCCGGAGGTCTTATGGATAGCTTAAACTCAATTGTGCAGACCCAAGGTGACTGAATCACAGAGCTGACCTTCTCTGCTTTTCTGAGTGTTGGGATTAGTGGTATCTACCATTGTGCTCTGTCCCATTTATTTTTATTTATGTGTATGTGATTATTCGTGCTGCCTTTAGGTACAGATACCTGGGGAAGCCAGAAGAGAGCATCAGATCCCTCGGAGCTGGATTACAGGTGGTTGTGAGGTCTCGGTGTCAGTGCTGAGACCAAACCTAGGTCCCCCTGGAAGTACAAGATATGTTCTTATCATATGGTAACACTTTTATGAGTTCATTCTCTAGCCCCTAAAATTATGCTTTTAACTGGAAATTTTGTTTGCACTTTGTAGCTGTTCAAATTATTTTAGCTTCTAGTGAGGATAACTATTGCATACATACTTTGAAAGAGAGACTTAGCTGCTGCAATTAAAGATTAATATCTGTGTTATTTTTGTTCCTTTTTCACCCTTAAAGACTTAAAAGTAAGAAAAGAAAAACCAAAAAGAAACCCTTAAACATTTTTTATTCACATCATTGGGAACAACCATTCATTATTATCTGTGAAACTATATTAAACTGGAAGATAATTTTCAGCATTTTCCTAGCTGTAGTAAACAACTTTAAACACTGACATCTAAAAATTCTGACTAATGCATTGACTCTGTATTTGAGAATAGTGGTAATTAGGACTTGGCCAAGTAGGAAAGGGTCTTTCTGGCAACATATATGCTTTTTTGGTCAGATAAAGTGGTAATTGTTTCCATTCAAGGCTAGTTTTAAGTTATTTGTGTCTGCTCTCCTGTCTGCAAAAGTAGGTTGAGGCTATGGTAAAGCTTGACCTAACTAGATAGGTGGTGTGAAACTTGCTAATGATTTGCTTCAAGAAACATGAGCAAAACATGATTCTTGTTTTCTTTTTTGTTTTGTTTTCTTATTTTTATTGAGCTTTTGTGCATTTCATACAATATTTTTCTTATCAAGTTTATGCCCATTCCCCATCCATGCCCCACCCCTGTGTAGCTCGTGCATTCTGCCATATATATATAGTATAGTATATATATATATATATATATATATGTTAAGTATGTCTTGTATCTTTTCCTCAAGTCTTTTTTAAACTTTTTTAATGCAGAAGTTTCTGTTTTGGGTAAGTTCTTTGGCAAGTCTTTTTGTTGTTGTTGTTTCCCTTTAATTTTTTTTTCTCCTTTCTCCAAAAAGTTCTGGGATCCCGGCTCCATCTCAGTGTCTTGAGTGCTGCGATCACAGCTCCATCTCAGTGTCTTGAGCACTGGGATCACGAGCTCCATCTCACTCTTGAGTGCTGGGATCACAGGCTCCATTTCAGTGTCTTGAGTGCTGGGATCACAGGCTCTATCTGGCATCTTGGAGTGTTGGGATCACAGGCTCCATTTCAGTGTCTGAGTCTGTGATCACAGGCTCTCATCTGGCATCTTGATGCTGGGATCACAGGCTCCATTTCAGTGCTCTTGAGTGCTGGGATCACAGGCTCCATCTCAGCGTCTTGAGTGCTTGATTCTTGTTGTCTTATAATTACAGGGAGCCACACTGGGAACTTTCCGACCCTTTGTTCTGCAGGCACAGATTGGCCAGTCCTACACATTGTACATATGTGCTGCTTGGGGCCCGTTCACCCAGAAAAACCTGGCTAGCCCTTCAGTCTTGGGACTGGGTCCAAGCACAAGTGGTAAAACTGAAAGGGGAGTGGTTGTTCAGTGTTTGGTCGACCTGGGTGATTCAACTGCCATAAGACAGGGAGACAGAACCAGGTCAGATGATTGCTACTACAGAGAGAACCAGGCTCAAGGTCCCCTAATTTCCCAGGAGTCAATACAGGTTTAAGTCCAAGTTAGTGAGGAATGGTATCTTTGAAGGGTCCACAGAGCCAGAAACATATGGGAGGAACAGTCCTTAACGAATTCTCTCCAGTCTGGAGAAAGCAGCAAGTTTTAAAGGCCAGGATGTCTTTCAGCCACTTTGGTGTTATTTAAATTTTAAGCCTGTATAAGTAATTACATGCACATAATAAAGTCTTTAAAGGCTATAAAGGGGTATATGATGAAAAGGAAGTCTCATGCCAACTCTCACCTCTCTTCTCAGAATCACAGAGAGCATCTGTCTGTCTTACTTCAGGAGATGTATCTAGGTGTGCATCTGTGTGTGTCAGGAGGATTTGTAAACACGTGTTACATTACAGTGATTTTTCTCCTTTTCCACTCCACCATGTGTCAATTTTTTTGGTGTTTTCAAGACAGGGTATCCCTGTAGCCCCCAGCTGTCCTGGAACTCACTTTGGTAGACCAGGCTGGGCTTGAAGTCACAAAGATACCCTGCCTCTGCCTCCCAAGTGCTAGGATTAAAGGTGTGCGCCACCACGCCCGGCATTGCCTTATCAGTACAGAAGAACCACACTTAATATTTTTACTGGCTTCTGTTTTTTTTTTGTTTGTCCAGTCCAGGGGTTAAGACCATCCACTCTACTTAGAGCAGATATGATTCACTTTCTTTGTCTTATAATAAATTTTATCATATGTGTGAATTACCTAGAAAACATTTGGCATGAAGTGGATTTTTTTCTATGTATGGCACTGAAGAAGTTAACTTTTCTGAGCCTCAGTTTTCTCATGTGAATGGGGATATTGGCTGCTTGACAATAAGGCCATTGTGACTGGCTGCCTGTTGACTGAGTGCTCTTTCTTTCAAAGGGGTGTTATTCCTAGGAAGCAATTGCAGCTGGGGACTACGACTCTCAGCTCTCCTTCTTTCTAGTGTCACCAGTTAAGTACATGAGAGATGGGAAGTCCTAATATACAACACTCAAGGCCAATGTAATTAAAACTTTAGCTATGTAATTGGAAGAATAATATTAAGTATGTTNAAAAAAAAAAAAAAAAAAAAAAAAAAAAAAACAATCCAAACTATTAGCAGTGAATGAATCAATCACCTATAGCAACCTCTCTCTATTCAAGCCTCAGGAAAATGGAAACATAATGTGTAAGAGCCGGTGGATGGAGAGGAGAGCCATGGATGCTGGCTTGTGGACGTGACATGCCTGTTGTGGGCATCAACTCACAGCAGCTGTGGCTACCACCAGAAAATCTGCTCAAGATCAATGCAGTCAAAATTCCACCACGGATGAGGAAGGAAGCCCAAGTCCCCACTCTTAACAATGGAGCTATTGACATTGATAGCTCTGAGGGAAGAGGAGTCCCTCTCCTTTGCAGACATGGCTCTGGTATGTTGTTGACCATGTGGATGGCTCATACCAATGCTGCAGATACGACTGGATCAAGGGGGTTATTAATAACAACAGCAACAACAACAACAACAACAACAAAAAAACGATGAACAGAAAACTGAGAAGGAGACTGGATGGAGGGCAACTTGGAGGAGGCTGTGGCAGATGGGTATGATCAAGACACACTGTATAAGTAGGAGAATGTCAAAGAACAAAATCATGATTAAGGGAATTATCCAATTCATTAATGCTAGCGTGGTACGGTATTGATGTCAGCCTGTGGGACATCAGCCCCAGACGTGGGAGTGTTCACAGGTATTTTGCTTTGTATAAATGTAGAAGGTGTTTGCCGAGTTAACATTTAAATTATGTCTGTCCGTGAGTTTGTAGGAGAGAGAAACAAAAACAAAAACAAAAACAAAAAGAAAGAACTCTCACCTCTGGGCTCCAAGGAGCTCCAATCACGCAAAGCACAGAAGAAGCTTTGTAAAAGAGTTTTGGAAAAGACAGCCACAAAGAGAAGGAAAGAAATGCAGATTAGCATGACAGCATGTTGAAGAGTGAGAATGCACAGCAACTCCATGATCATGTTTTCTCTAAACCAGAAATCTGTTACTGCTTCCATCACTCCATTCATTTGTTTTTTAATTTTTATTTATTTTTGTATATGTATGAGTGTTCTGTCTGCATGTACGTTTGTGCACCCGTGTCATGCCATGCCATGGAGGTCAGAAGAGGGTGTTGGATTCCCCTGGAACTGGAGTCAAAGACGGTTCTTAGCCCCCATGTGGGTGCTGGGGATCGAACCCGGGTCCTCTACAAGAGCAGTCGGCGTTCTTAACCACTAGGCCATCTCTCCAGCTCCCCATTCATTTGTTTTTAAATATGCCACAATTTTATAATAAAGTTGAAAGCATTGGTCTGCCAAAATATAAACTAACCTTTTAAATACAAGTAATTTAATTTTTTTTACATAATTGGCAGCAAAGTCTTATAAAAAGATATCACCACACAGTTTTGGGGGCAAAAAGAGCATTGAAAGGAAGAATGAGAATAAAATCAAAATGCTAAGGGAACAGTCAGGATCCATGCTCTGTGCTGGCTAAATGTTAGGCTTCCGCCGTCACTCCCTTTTGGTGTGAAAGTCACACTGGAGTTGAAATATCCACTTCTAGGTTGAAGGACAATCAGCATATTGTATACTGACATTTCTCATTGTCCAAATAAGCTTTAAGAGTGTTTTTGGCATCAGTGACTATATGAATGAACTAAGGAAAGAACATGACATGCCCACCTGGCAAAATAACATGAAAGAATGAGAGACCAGCAGGATGGCTCAGTGGAAAATATGCTCGAAGTCAATACTGAAGACCCAAGTTTGACTCCCAGTTCCCAGGACCCGCATAATGGAAGGAGAAAATAGACATTATAAATTGTGTTCTGTCCTTCACACGCACCTGTCATTCTGCATGTGCCCATCCTCCCAAATCAATCAATCAATCAATCAATCAAAAATAAATAAATAAATGTTAACAATTTACTAGTGGCAGCTGAGCACTGCTGGGTAAAGGAGAGTTGGTCATCTCTAAGGGAGTGATACTAGATAGGCTGACCAAGTCTCCAGTGGATGAACTCATATCAAGGGACATCTGGGGACACAAACTTGATGGCCCTTAACATATATGGCAGAATGCATGAAATTTGGTGGGAGGGGTGC
The DNA here is from genome assembly GCA_009823505.1 of Rhizomys pruinosus. NCBI lineage: Eukaryota > Metazoa > Chordata > Mammalia > Rodentia > Spalacidae > Rhizomys > Rhizomys pruinosus. The sequence goes on from VZQC01014075.1 coordinate 1,712,115, forward strand.
TATGGGAGGGTTCAGATAGGGGAGGAGTCTAAATATGATTAAGATATATTATATGAAATGCACAAAAAATCAGTAAAATATAAAAGGTCAAATTCCAATATTTACACCTGCATTCCAAGTGGGGCATTGTGTTCTAGGTAAGGAATACCATCTAACCTAGCTTAACATAGCTTATGCTCTAAAATTATGATTAGTTTAAAAAAACTTGCTTATTTTTTGAGATAGGGTCTCACTATACAACCCTGGATAGCTTAAAACTCATTGTGCAGACCAGGCTGGACTTGAATGCACAGAGCTGACCTTCTCTGCTTTCTGAGTGTTGGGATTAGTGGTATCTACCATTGTGCTCTGTCATTTATTTTTATTTATGTGTATGTGATTATTCGTGCTGCCTTTAGGTACAGATACCTGGGGAAGCCAGAAGAGAGCATCAGATCCTCTGGAGCTGGAGTTACAGGTGGTTGTGAGGTACTCGGTGTCAGTGCTGAGAACCAAACCTAGGTCCCCCTGGAAGTACAAGATATGTTCTTATCATATGGTAACACTTTTATGAGTCATCTCTCTAGCCCCTAAAATTATGCTTTTAACTGGAAATTTTGTTTGCACTTTGTAGCTGTTCAAATTATTTTAGCTTCTAGTGAGGATAACTATTGCATACATACTTTGAAAGAGAGACTTAGCTGCTGCAATTAAAGATTAATATCTGTGTTATTTTTGTTCCTTTTTCACCCTTAAAGACTTAAAAGTAAGAAAAGAAAAACCAAAAAGAAACCCTTAAACAATTTTTTACACATCATTGGGACAACCATTCATTATTATCTGTGAAACTATATTAAACTGGAAGATAATTTTCAGCATTTTCCTAGCTGTAGTAAACAACTTTAAACACTGACATCTAAAAATTCTGACTAATGCATTGACTCTGTATTTGAGAATAGTGGTAATTAGGACTTGGCCAAGTAGGAAAGGGTCTTTCTGGCAACATATATGCTTTTTTGGTCAGATAAAGTGGTAATTGTTTCCATTCAAGGCTAGTTTTAAGTTATTTGTGTCTGCTCTCTTGTCTGCAAAAGTAGGTTGAGGCTATGGTAAAGCTTGACCTAACTAGATAGGTGGTGTGAAACTTGCTAATGATTTGCTTCAAGAAACATGAGCAAAACATGATTCTTGTTTTCTTTTTGTTTGTTTTCTTAATTTTTATTGAGCTTTTGTGCATTTCATACAATATTTCTTAATCAAGTTTATGCCCATCCCCCCATCCATGCCCCACTCCCCCACTCATGCATTCTGCCATACATGTTAAGTCCTGTCTTGTATCTTTTCCTCAAGTCTTTTTTTAAACTTTTTTAATGCAGAAGTTTACTGTTTGGGTAAGTTCTTTGAGCAAGTCTTTTTGTTGCTGTTGTTCCCTTTAATTTTTTTTTCTTCCTTTCTCCAAAAAGTTCTGGGATCCCAGGCTCCATCTCAGTGTCTTGAATGCTGCGATCACCAGCTCCATCTCAGTGTCTTGAGCACTGGGATCAAGAGCTCCATCTCAGCATCTTGAGTGCTGGGATCACAGGCTCCATTTCAGTGTCTTGAGTGCTGGGATCACAGGCTCTATCTTGGCATCTTGAGTGTTGGGATCACAGGCTCCATTTCAGTGTCTTAAGTGCTGGGATCACAGGCTCTATCTTGGCATCTTGAATGCTGGGATCACAGGCTCCATTTCAGTGTCTTGAGTGCTGGGATCACAGGCTCCATCTCAGCGTCTTGAGTGCTTGATTCTTGTTGTCTTATAATTACAGGGAGCCACACTGGGAACTTTCCGACCCTTTGTTCTGCAGGCACAGATTGGCCAGTCCTACACATTGTACATATGTGCTGCTTGGGGCCCGTTCACCCAGAAAAACCTGGCTAGCCCTTCAGTCTTGGGACTGGGTCCAAGCACAAGTGGTAAACTGAAAGGGGAGTGGTTGTTCAGTGTTTGGTCGACCTGGGTGATTCAACTGCCATAAGACAGGGAGACAGAACCAGGTCAGATGATTGCTACTACAGAGAGAACCAGGCTCAAGGTCCCCTAATTTCCCAGGAGTCAATACAGGTTTAAGTCCAAGTTAGTGAGGAATGGTATCTTTGAAGGGTCCACAGAGCCAGAAACATATGGGAGGAACAGTCCTTAACGAATTCTCTCCAGTCTGGAGAAAGCAGCAAGTTTTAAAGGCCAGGATGTCTTTCAGCCACTTTGGTGTTATTTAAATTTTAAGCCTGTATAAGTAATTACATGCACATAATAAAGTCTTTAAAGGCTATAAAGGGGTATATGATGAAAAGGAAGTCTCATGCCAACTCTCACCTCTCTTCTCAGAATCACAGAGAGCATCTGTCTGTCTTACTTCAGGAGATGATCTAGGTGTGCATCTGTGTGTGTCAGGAGGATTTGTAAACACGTGTTACATTACAGTGATTTTTCTCCTTTTCCACTCCACCATGTGTCAATTTTTTTGGTGTTTTCAAGACAGGGTATCCCTGTAGCCCCAGCTGTCCTGGAACTCACTTTGTAGACCAGGCTGGGCTTGAACTCACAAAGATCCACCTGCCTCTGCCTCCCAAGTGCTAGGATTAAAGGTGTGCGCCACCACGCCCGGCATTCCTTATCAGTACAGAAGAACCACACTTAATATTTTTACTGGCTTCTGTTTTTTTTTGTTTTTTTTTTTTTTTCCATCCAGGGGTTAAGACCATCCACTCTACTTAGAGCAGATATGATTCACTTTCTTTGTCTTATAATAAATTTTATCATATGTGTGAATTACCTAGAAAACATTTGGCATGAAGTGGATTTTTTTCTATGTATGGCACTGAAGAAGTTAACTTTTCTGAGCCTCAGTTTTCTCATCTGTGTAATGGGGATATTGGCTGCTTGACAATAAGGCCATTGTGACTGGCTGCCTGTTGACTGAGTGCTCTTTCTTTCAAAGGGGTGTTATTCCTAGGAAGCAATTGCAGCTGGGGACTACGACTCTCAGCTCTCCTTCTTTCTAGTGTCACCAGTTAAGTACATGAGAGATGGGAAGTCCTAATATACAACACTCAAGGCCAATGTAATTAAAACTTTAGCTATGTAATTGGGGAAAATATTAAGTTATGTTGTCTACATATGGGAATCATATGGAGCATCATATTGCTGAGTAAATGATAGCTGTGATTATTGATTCTGCAGCCTGTGCTCGACTCTCGATGTGAACAACCTGTACATTTCCTCATGCAAATTTTTTTTTTATTGGTGTTTTCGAGACAGGGTCTCCCTATAGTCCCAGCTGTCCTGGAACTCACTCTGTAGACCAGGCTGGCCTTGAACTCACAAAGATCTGCCTGCCTCTGCCTCCCAAGTGCTAGGATTAAAGGCATGCGCCACCATGCCGGGCTTATTTCTGAGTTTTTGAGCTTAATTATCTTTAGCTCATTTTGTTGCTATTATAAATTTAGATTTTCTTCTATTAATTCATCTAGTTGGATAGTGTGTACTAATTTTATATTTAGTTTTTATGATTTGATTTAATTTTGTCACTGACTATTCAACATTTTAAGTATATTATCTTGCCATCTAAAAATATAGATGATTTATTTTTTCGTAACAATAATTGTATTTTCTTGTCTCGTTGGATTAACTACTAACTGTCATATTATACAGTCAGTCATGACTTTAGTGTGTATCTTGTTTGTCTCTGACCTTGGTGATAATGCTAATTGTGTATTCTAATTAAATAATGTACTTGATTAGGGAGATATAGGCATCCATTAATGTGAATGCTTAGGTAGACATAGATAGGTGTGATTGCATATGTGTACAGATACTTATATATACTTATTTCAAGAGCAAGATTTGGTTTTATCCACATTGGCTTAGTATGTGAGTTTTCCTTATCTTTTCAGGGACAGCCCTTCTCCTTGGGTTTCAGTGCTCATATTTATTGCTTCAGCCTATTGGTACATGTGAATGTTGTTCAGTGTCCAACTTACATTGTTGAATGTGTGAAGGAGAAATAGATTACCCTTTTTCAGTGTAGACTCTCTATTATTTTCTTTTTTATAAAATTTTTTTTTTTTTTTTTTTTTTTTGATGCTTTGTGCATTTCATTTTTTCCAATTCAGTTTGGGCTTATTTCCCTTTCCCTGTCCCCAACCCACCCAGTTCATGCGGGTCGCTCTGACTGAATCTGTGTGCCGTCAGGAGGGGGGAAAGTTTGTTCTTGCCGAGGTTCTTGGTGGGCAGAAGTTACCGTGGTTGGGGCCGTGAGGTGGGTGGTTGTGGCTGTTACATATGAGCGCTAGGGCTACACAATATGCGATGAGAAACACACAGAGAGACAAAATTATGACATCTGAAAATATACTGGGTAAATTTTAAAAAATTATGTTTAGGAATTCACATTTTCCTTTAATTTTAAATTACTAATACTAACCATATATACCTTCACTCATATACTGCAAAATTATCACAGTCTGAAAAAATTAGTAAGTCAATTCTACAGCTGTACAGTGATTTCATTATATAACAGCACCAGTTGCTTTCAGCTGAACAGAAATTAGAACATGACCATTTCTAGGCTTGCCTTTTCTTTTTTAAACCGTTTAATGATGTTGTGTGTTTCGTAGATTGTTTTTCAGTCCAATCTGGACTCATCCTGTCTTTTCATGCCTTCTACCCCACCCGAGTTCATGCAGCCTGACATTCCTGCCCTGTATCATTTCTGATTCTGAGTTTTTCAAAGCAGAGGGATTTTGCTTGGGCGGAACATACTCTTTAAGTTTGGTTTCCCTGTCCTTGTTCTCTGTGTTGTCACCTCCCATCTGTACCACTTAACATTGTACTATATACATCACACCTATTACTAAATGTCACTTTACACATCATATTCAGGACTTCATCATTTTCACTATTTACAATGCTTTTGTATCCTCCACCCATATGCCACGATTACAAAGTCTGAACCATAAGTGTTGGTTATTTCTAGAGCCTGTTAAGGGAATTACATTATCAGAGCACAGTTGTTTAAGGAAAAGGGGTCTTATTATGTTGATGTGCTCAGTTTGCCTTGCCATTAGGAATTTGGTGCTAGTATCCACAAAATGAGGGAAGCCATTCACCATATGTTTTTCTGGGACTATTTTACTTAACTTAGCATAAAATATTCTAATTCCATCCATTTACAAATTTCATAATTTCACCTTCTTACTGCTGAGTAGAACCCCATTATGCATATGAACCACATTTTCTTTATCCACCCATTGGTTGAGGCTTTGGGGTGGTTTTCCAGCTCTCTTCTGTATTGTGAAGAGAGCTGCACTAATCATAAATGTGCATGTTATCTCTGCTATAAGATGCGTCTTGTGCTGGTATATGCTCAAGAGTGGTCGTTGGTATGGGTGGTTCAGGTGGTAAGCTCATCTTTAATCTCTTCAGAGTTCTCTGCTGCTTTCATGTGTTGATGAGTTTAAATTAATCAGCATGTGGATGATGCTTCCCCTTTCACCACAGCCTCTCCAGTATTGGTTATCATTGATTTCTTTGATCCTAGCCAGTCTTACTGGCGTGAGATGATATTTTACAGGTGTTTTTTTAATTTGCATTTCTTTAATTATTGTCGACATTGGACATTTTTCATCTGTTTCTCAGCCATTTTATTCCTTACTGTGACGTCTATGTTCAGCTCTTTACTCCATCTTTTTGATGTGAGTCATTTTGTTTTCTACTTCTTTGCTTTTGAGTATTTTATAATTTGGAAGTTAATTTTGTTGTTGGGTGATATGTGACGGGTTTTCTCCTATTCTGTGGGTTTTTTCTCTTCACTGATTGTTTTCTTCACTGTACAGAAGCTTGGGTTTAATGCCCAGATCCCATGTGTCAATTGTCAGCCTCATTTCCTGTGCAGCAGCTGTCAGATTTAGGAAGACTTCTCCTCTACCCATGTTTGTAGGTTGCTACAACTTTTTTTTGTTGTCTTAGGCTTCCAGGTTTTATGTAAGTCTGTGATCCAATTGGAGTTGCTTCTGTACAGCGGAAGAGGGTCGGGTTTTTTTAGTTTTATTATTCTACAACGGGATGATCCAGTTTTGGCCCATACCAGCTGCTCTCTCTTTTCTNAGGAGCAAGTCAACAGAACATGAAGAAGTTACCAAGAAGCATGATCCACAAACATTATCATGTAGTGTTACAATATTTCCATTTTAGTTCAAGCAGCATTTTTTTATTATTTTATTTTTATGTGTAGAATATAACAGTCTGCCACGTAGGTTTGTTTGCACCCGGTCGTGCAACCTGTGTGGAGGTCAGAAGAGGGGTGTCAGATTCCCCTGGAACTTTTGGAGCCAAAGGACCTTCTCAGCCACCATGTTGAGTGCTGGGGATAGGAAAACCCGGGCCATCTTCTCCAGCCCCAAGACAGCATTCTTTTGCAATAACATTCATCAAAGAAAATAAAAACTGGTGATGACAGCGTGGTGATGAAGAAGTCGTCCAGGTAGGTGACATGAAAGAGAAGGTCTCTATAGCTAGATGGAGTGAAAAGTACATCGGTAAGAGGATCAATTATAAGGAGAATCAAAGTATGAAGTTTAGTGTTCATATACTGGTTAATATTTCACCTTATACAAGAATTCTGGGCAGTGTGCAGGTAATGTATCACATATACTATTCTGTAATTTATTTTTGTTTTACGTGCATGAATGTTTTTACCTTGCATGTGCTTAAGTGCAACCTATGTCATGCAATGTCTACAGAGTCCAGAAGAAGGTGTCGGATTTTGGAGTTCTGGAATTGGAGTTCTGGATTTGGAGTTATAGATAGTTGTGTCATATGGGTTGCTGGGAACTGAACCCGGGTCCTCTATAAGAGCAAACTGGCTGACTCTTTAACCACTGAGCCACCTCTGCAACTCCACTGGTAATTTTTTAGTATTGTAAGTTGGGGAGGTAGCTTTTCCCCTCCCTTTTCCTCCTTGCTTTTCCTTTTCTTTTTCTCTGACTAAAAGCAACTTTGGGGAGGACGGGCTTTATTTCATGAGTTTTAGTCCATCATTGAAGGAACTCAAGGCAGGAAACTGAAGCAGAACTCCAACTGCTTTCTTATACACCAGCAGACACACCTGCTGGGGATGGCACCACCCAATTGGGCTGGGGACCCTCCTACGGTCAATTACCCACAGAAAATGCTTCACAGATACCACCACAGGCCAGTGAGGTGAGGACATTCCTCAGTGAGGTTCCTTCTTCTCCAGGTATGTCAAGTTGACAACCAAGGGCTACTCATCACACTTAATTTTCTACTCTGTCATAGGTTGCTGCTTTTGAAAAATGATACAAATTTTGATCAACTTTGTACATACAAGCCCCCCCAGCTGGATGGTGGACCTTTGGGCTGTGTGGGTTTTGGGCACGACTGCTTGCCAAATTGGTTTTACATGAAAGATGCTTAATGTACTCATAAATTATACTTATTGTTAAAAAATTGGAAAAAAATAAAGAAGTTAAGAGAGAAAAAAAAGAAAAATGATGCAAACAATATAAATGACTTTGCACCAAAATGCAATGCAAGATGAAGACCCATGTTAATGAGGAAAATTAACTTAATGTAGAACTAATGAACTGTGACCTCAGTATAACTTAGTTCTGTGTGGTTGATGAGTGAATACTAACAAATATATTTGATACATGTAGATGTAACAGGATTTGGAAGCTTCTAGTTGTACTGAGCTCAGTCTCAGACTGAGATGAGACAAGATAGACAACCACAAAAACCTCACTCTGAGCCTCTTGGAAAATGCTGTCTCTTGCAGTAGTATGTCAAGAAGCACCTACTACCATGTGTTTCGTTTGTTAAAATGGCTAAGACTACACTAACATCAGCATATGACCATGGAGTCATCAATCCCCACCACTGCCAAAAACCTGCTCTTTGGTAAAAGGCATATTTAAAAATTCCTAAAGTAACCAAAAGGGGCACATATACAAGACTGTGTGTGAAAGTCTTGAAACCCACCCCACCAAATGATTATGGCCAAAGATCTCTGGAGCAGTTTTGTCCTTCTTAATTAAAGAATAACTTCTTTTCTACGTCTTTAGTACAGTTTGAGTCTTCTCCACAGGGTTAGGTCAGTCTGTGGTTAGTTCCTGTAACACTGTGGGAAGCTGAGAATAAGCATCTATTCACTTGCAGATAGGGCACTGGTGGTAGATTAAAGAAATTATTCAAGTTTAGCTTGGAAAGCCAATATGTTCATGGGGGCTTCTTATAGGAATAATGGTGACACAAAAACACCAATAACACCAAAAAGCCTACCCCAGTGTGGGTGAGCTGTCATGAAAGACACATCCTTGGGGTTCCCGGCCAATCTTGCAGGCAGCTCTCTTCAAAAGTCTTCTCTCCTATATAGTTGTTCATCACTTTTATAACCTTGGGAAGGGGACTTTAAATCTTTGAACTTTCTGGCTTCCTGAGCCTTAAAAGTTTCCTGTGTCTTATGAGTCCCATTTCTCCCTCAGGGAGGGAATGTTTTGATTAGAAGGAACTAGTTGTGCAAGAATACTTAATTCCTCTTCCTGTGAGATGAGGTGAAGCTGATGTCATCTCAATGACAAATTGCTCCCCATTATATGTGTTTTCTGTACTCTGTCAATGAATGTGCTTTTAGGAGCATTTCATCATTCAAACATGAACTAAAATGAATGGAAGCAAAGCAAGAAAACAAAACGATCCCCAGAAGCCCCATATTAGAATATGAAGCATTCCTGCTGGGTGTGTTCTTGGTGCCAGGCCTGGGTTCTGTTTGTAATTCTATAAATCACTGTTTCCTGTACATATGGCAAGAGTCACTATTTTCTAGTGTATAACTAAACTGACATATGTTGGATATGGATAAGTTTATCTAAATCTTAAGATGAGCTGAACAGATTTCAGAGGTTCTTGGAACCTGCAGTATGGTTGTTAAATAACCCCCTTGTCTTCCCATCATCCTACCCACAAAAGCCTAGGGGAAGAGCGTGGAGGAAGGACTTGGCTACCTGAGAGACTGGTCAACGTTTAACCTGCTCCTGTGCTGCTAGGGAAGGGAATGGATTTGAAAAGAAATGCATTTTGAGGCACCTCTTACTGTCCCCGACATGTGAAAACTTGGATCATGTATGTCTTGTAGAGAAATGGCAGAGGTTTTGGAAGAGGCCTTGTGGGCTCCTATGGTGGCTGGAATGAGACCTTCCCCTCACAGCCTCAAGTACTTGAACACTTGGCCAGGTGGCGGTGCTGCTTAGGGAGGTCGTGGACCCTTTCAGAGGTGTGGCCTTGCTAGAAGAAACACATCACTAGGGGTGGACTTTGAAAGTCTCTATTCTTCTCTCCTCTCTCTCTCTCTCTCTCCCTCTCCTCTCTTCTCTCTCACTTTCCTGTGTGCCCCACATAATGGACTCTCTCACTTTGGAAATGTGAACCCAAATAAACTCTCCACCTATAAGTTGCCCTGGTTATGATGTGTTATTCACAGCAATAGAAAAGCAACTAACACAGCTTCTTAAGGGTGCGATGTAGAAGAAGAGCCCTTTAGTCCACAAAGGCAGAGTTGGACTGTGTTTCAGAGCCACAGCTTACCTATGTGGCTGCATGTTACAAAGAATGGCCAGTGTCCATCCAGGAGGATACTACCATCTCTCTGCTGAAGGCCATGCATAGTATCCCAGATGGCAGTTGCCAAGGAAACAAGGAGACATCTGTGGCCTTCCAAAGAGGATGCAAATAACACCAGCTCCTTCTCACCCCAGAAAAGTAAGGGTTAAGAAGGCCAAGGACCCCACACTCAGAGCTCTGTGAGCTACACATTGCCGGGGATTATGGGAGTGGGAAAAAAACAGTATTGTATATGGAGTTACAGTGTTTAAATAAACAGGACTGAGTCTTAGAAGGTAATGAACTCAACTGATTAGAAGTGACTGGGGCTCAGAGCTATTGACAGCCTAGCAACTGTTGACAACAGAGAAGCTTGTTCTATGTTTATACCACATGAGTTGGAATACCTCAATGAAATGGTTATAGAATTAATACTATGGCTGAGAGTCAAAACATCTATTGGAAAAAGGTACCCGGAAATACTAGGCTCAAGTGTTGGGTGTTAAGTTGGAGATGCCCACAAAAGAACAAAATGTAGACAAATGTTCAATGACTTATTCATCTTAGGGCTCAGAAGTGAAGTCCAAGTGTAATATAAAATTACAGAGATTATAGGAAATAGCTACATTCTAGTAACTTTCAAGCAGAAGCACTTTGATGCCTTCTCAACCATAGGATTTTGGTTTTTGTTTAATTTTTGATTTATTTATTTATGTACTTTATGTGTACAAGTTTCACCTGCATATATGTACATCCACCCATGCATGCGTGGCCTGTGGAGATCAGAAGAGGGCATAATATCCCCTGTATTGAGTTTAAATTATAGATTAGTATTTAGTTGCCATGTGGATGCTGGGGAACTGAACCAGCCCCTGCAAAAGCACTCAGCCATCTCTCCAGCCTTTCAAACTAGTGTTTTATTTTTGTTTTTATTTTTTTAATTAATTTTATTTTATTTCCGTATGAGTGTAGGAATGTTACTGTCTGCATGCAAGGTTGTGCACCCGTGTCGTGCAATGCCACGGAGGTCGAAGAGGCGTGTCGGATTACCCCTGGAACTGGAGTCCCTTGGAATTGGAGTTTCAGACGGCTCTTGGCCGCCATGTGGGTGCTGGGGATCGAACCGGGTCCTCGAAGTAGCGGTCGGCGCTTCTTAACCGCTAGGCCATCTCTCAGCCCCCAAACTAGTGTTTTAAATGCTTTTCTGTTTTCCTGTATTTTCCCTGCTCCTGAATATCCCTATTCAGGAAGGTTTTCAGATCAGTGCTGAACAAATAGAATCCACTGCAGTTTCCAGATGATTAAAATTCTAGGTAATCATCCAATTTGAAGCTCCTCTCTTCCAGCTGTTTGATCTCTGAGACCAAAGTGTGGGACTTGCCTCCTCTCTAAATTATGTAGCTCACTCCAAACCTTCAGGATTACAAGGTATTCAAAGAACAGAGGAAAAAAGAACTGAATATGATTAAGATGTGGGATGGGTGCCCTTCAGTTAGAGAAAAAGTGAGCAGCTGATGCTACATTCCTAGCCAGTTCCTGAGAAGGTCATCTCAGTCCTTTCTGGGAAGCTTCCTGAGAAGGCCCTCTTCCAAGACAGCTCTGAGGGGTGTGAGATGCAGTGTTGCAGGTGCTGTGTGCAAGAGACAGCGCACTCGGTGGCATTTTCTTTCCTCCAGGAAGCAGTTTATTTGGTGCTAGTCCCTGGTTCCATGAAATAGTTCTCAAATGCAGAGCCTTGAAGAGAGACCCAGCCTTGTATAGCTTCTGTCAGTTCCCCTTCTTCGGTTTCTCTGTCTCCCATATACTGTGACACACATATCCTGATTGGGTGCTCCGGACTACAAGGTTATGTAGACAGGCAGAACTGTGTACGGGCACTCAGGCCCATACCACACTGCATTCCTTTTTCTTTTGAGGGGATAACTACTACAGTAGCATAGTTGGTAGAGTTACCCTTTTTTTTTTTTTTTTTTTTTTTTGTATGTGTATGGAATGTACTTGTTTCTGCAATGCAGGTCTGTGCACCCCGTGTCGTGCAATGCCGCGGAGGTCAGCAAGAGGGTCTCGGATTCCCCTGGAACGGAGTTCTCCCTGGAATGAGTTACAGACGGATTCTTAGCCGCCATGTGGGTGCTGGGAACGATCCCGGGTCCTCTTGGCAAGAGCGTCGGTGCTCTTAACCGCTAGGCTATCTCTCCAGCCCCCGGTAGAGTACCTTTAAAACACGTATGAAGCCTTGGGTTCCATCCCTAGCACTGAACATATCATTGTACATGTCTGAATATGTGACTGTACATGCCTGTAATCCCAGCACTCAAAAGGTAGAAGCTGGAGTTCATGGTCATCTTCAGCTACCAAGGGAGTTTGAGGCTAGCCCAGGATACATAAGACCCTGACTGAAAGAAAAAGTTTAACTCTTCAGGTCTGTATTTAGAAACTGCAAAACACGCACCATTTTTCTGAGAGTCTGACCTGAAACTCACCCCAACAGAGCCTTCTTTGCTCTGTGTGTTCCAGTGATCTCACTTTTACGTGTCTGCAGAGCAAGTTTGGTATTAAGCATGAGTTCCTCCCACTATGCCCTACCTCCGAAAGGCTCCACCGTCTCCTCATAGTGTCCTGGATTGGTGACCAAAATCGATAAAAACAGCTTTGGTTACATGAATTTGTAGGGCAGATTAAGATTCCCAAACTATTAGCACTCAGAAGGCAGAGGCAGGTGGATCTCTGTGAGTTCGAGGGCCAGCCTGGTCTAACATTGAATGAGGAGCTCCAGGCCAGCTGAGGTTACAGGGGGCGATACCTTATCTCAAAAAGAAAAAAAAAAAAAAAAAAAAAAAAAACAAATCCAAACTATTAGCACGTGAATGAATCAATCACCTATAGCAACCTCTCTCTATTCAAGCCTCAGGAAAATGGAAACATAATGTGTAAGAGCCGGTGGATGGAGAGGAGAGCCATGGATGCTGGCTTGTGGACGTGACATGCCTGTTGTGTGGGCATCAACTTCACAGCAGCTGTGGTACCACCAGAAAATCTGCTCAAGATCAATGCAGTCAAAATTCCACCACGGATGAGGAAGGAAGCCCAAGTCCCCACCTTCTTAACAATGGAGCTATTGACATTGATAGCTCTGAGGGAAGAGGAGTCCCTCTCCTTTGCAGACATGGCTCTGGTATGTTGTTGACCATGTGGATGGCTCATACCAATGCTGCAGATACGACTGGATCAAGGGGGTTATTAATAACAACAGCACCAACAACCAACAACAAACAACAAAAAAAAACGACTATGAACAGAAAACTTGGAGAAGGAAGACTGGATGGAGGCAAACTTGGAGGAGGCTGTTGGCAAGATGGGGTTATGTGATCAAGACACACTGTATAAGTAGGAGAATGTCAAAGAACAAAATCATGATTAAGGGAATTATCCAATTCATTAATGCTAGCGTGGTACGGTATTGATGTCAGCCTGTGGGACATCAGCCCCAGACGTGGGAGTGTTCACAGGTATTTTGCTTTGTATAAATGTAGAAGGTGTTTGCCGAGTTAACATTTAAATTATGTCTGGTCCGTGAGTTTGTAGCGAGAAGGAGAAACAAAAACAAAAACAAAAACAAAGAAAGAACCTCTCATCCTCTGGGCTCCAAGGAGCTCCAATCACGCAAAGCACAGAAGAAGCTTTGTAAAAGAGTTTTGGAAAAGACAGCCACAAAGAGAAGGAAAACATGCAGATTTTTAAAGCAGACAGCATGTTGAAGAGTGAGAATGCACAGCAACTCCATGATCATGTTTTCTCTAAACCAGAAATCTGTTACTGCTTCCATCACTCCATTCATTTGTTTTTTAATTTTTATTATTTTTGTATATGTATGAGGTTTCTGTCTGCATGTACGTTTGGCACCCGTATGTCATGGCCATGCCATGGAGGTCAGAAGAGGGTGGTGTTTTGGATTCCCTGGAACTGGAGTCAAAGACGGTTCTACCCCATGTGGGTGCTGGGATCGACCCGGGGTCCTCTACAAGAGGCAGTCGGCGTTCTTAACCACTAGGCCATCTTCTCCATTCTCATTTCATTTGTTTTTAAATATGCCACAATTTTATAATAAAGTTGAAAGCATTGGTCTGCCAAAATATAAACTAACCTTTTAAATACAAGTAATTTAATTTTTTTTTACATAAATTGGCAGCAAAGTCTTTTATAAAAAGATATTCACCACACAGTTTGGGGGCAAAAAGGAAGCATTTGAAAGGAAGAATGAGAATTAAAATCCAAAAATGCTAGGAACAGTCAGGATCCATGCTCTGTGCTGGCTAAATGTTAGGCTTCCACCGTCACTCCCTTTTGGTGTGAAAGTCACACTGGAGTTGAAATATCCACTTCTAGGTTGAAGGACAATCAGCATATTGTATACTGACATTTCTCATTGTCCAAATAAGCTTTAAGAGTGTTTTTGGCATCAGTGACTATATGAATGAACTAAGGAAAGAACATGACATGCCCACCTGGCAAAATAACATGAAAGATATGAGGAGACCAGGCAGGAGGCTCAGTGGAAAAATTGCTCTAAGCAATACTGAAGCCCAAGTTTGACTCCCAGTTCCCAGGACCCGCATAATGGAAGGAGAAAATAGAGTTTATTTAAATTGTCGTTTCTGTCCTTCACCACGCACCTGTCATTCGCATTGTGCCCCTCCTTCCCAAATCAATCAATCAATCAATCAATCAAAAAAAATAAATAAATGTTAACAATTTACTAGTGGCAGCTGAGCACTGCTGGGTAAAGGAGAGTTGGTTTTCTCTAAGGAAGAGATACTAGATAGGCTGACCAAGTTCCAGTAGATGAACTTCATACTGAGGGACATCTGGGGGACACAAACTTGATGGCCCTAAACATATATGGCAGAATGCATGGAAATCTTGTGGGGAGGCAGGTGTATGGGAGGGTTCAGAATAGGGAGGAGTCTAAACTATGATTAGATATATTATATGAAATGCACAAAAAAATCAGTAAAATATAAAAGGTCAAATTCCAATATTTACACCTGCATTCCAAGTGGGGCATTGTGTTCTAGGTAAGGAATACCATCTAACCTAGCTTAACATAGCTTATGCTCTAAAATTATGATTAGTTTAAAAAAACTTGCTTATTTTTTGAGATAGGGTCTAACTATACAACCCTGGATGGCTTGGTGAAACTCATTGTGCAGACCAGGCTGGACTGAATGCACAGAGCTGGACCTTCTCTGCTTTTCTGAGTGTTGGGAATTAATGGTATCTACCATTGTGCTCTGTCCCATTTATTTTATTTATTGTGTATGTGATTATTCGTGCTGCCTTTAGGTACAGATACCTGGGGAAGCCCAGAAGAGAGCATCAGATTCCTCTCGGAGCTGGGATGTTACAGCGGTGTTGGAGGTACTTCGGGTGTCAGTGCTTTTGAGAACCAAACCTAGGTCCCCCTGGAAGTACAAGATATGTTCTTATCATATGGTAACACTTTTATGAGTTGTCTCTCTAGCCCCTAAAATTTATGTTTTTAACTGGAAATTTTGTTTGCACTTTGTAGCTGTTCAAATTATTTTAGCTTCTAGTGAGGATAACTATTGCATACATACTTTGAAAGAGAGACTTAGCTGCTGCAATTAAAGATTAATATCTTGGTTTATTTTTGGTTCCTTTTTTTCACCCTTTAAAGGACTTAAAAGTAAGAAAAAGAAAAACCAAAAAAAGAACCCGTTAAACAATTTTTTACACATCATTGGGACAACCATTCATTATTATCTGTGAAACTATATTAAACTGGAAGATAATTTTCAGCATTTTCCTAGCTGTAGTAAACAACTTTAAACACTGACATCTAAAAATTCTGACTAATGCATCGACTCTGTATTTGAGAATAGTGGTAATTAGGACTTGGCCAAGTAGGAAAGGGTCTTTCTGGCAACATATATGCTTTTTTGGTCAGATAAAGTGGTAATTGTTTCCATTCAAGGCTAGTTTTAAGTTATTTGTGTCTGCTCTCCTGTCTGCAAAAGTAGGTTGAGGCTATGGTAAAGCTTGACCTAACTAGATAGGTGGTGTGAAACTTGCTAATGATTTGCTTCAAGAAACATGAGCAAAACATGATTCTTGTTTTCTTTTTTGTTTGTTTTCTAATTTTATTGAGCTTTTGTGCATTTTCATACAATATTTCTTTAATTCAAGTTTATGCCCATTCCCCATCCATCCCCACCCCTGTACTCGTGCATTCTTCCAATATATAGGTATAATATATATATTTATATATATATATATATAGTTAAGTTGCTGTATCTTTCCTCAAGCTTTTTTAAACTTTTTTAATGCAGAGTTACTGTTTTGGGTAAGTTCTTTTAGCAAGTCTTTTTTTTTGTTGTTCCCTTTAATTTTTTTTTACTCCTTTCTCCAAAAGTTTCTGGGATCACCTGCTCCATCTCAGTGTCTTGAGTGCTGGGATCATAGGGTCCATCTCAGTGTCTTGAGCACTGGGATCAAGAGCTCCATCTCAGCATCTTGAGTGCTGGTATCACAGGCTCCATTTTCAGTTGTCTTTGAGTGCTGGGATCACTAGGCTCTATCTGGCATCTGGAGTGTTGGGAATTCACCAGGCTCCATTTCAGTGTCTAAAGGTCTGGGATCACAGGCTCTTCTTGGCATCTTTGAATTGCTGGGTTCACAGGCTCCATTTCAGTGTCTTGAGTGCTAGGATCACAGGCTCCCATCTCAGCGTCTTGAGTGCTTGATTCTTGTTGTCTTATAATTACAGGGAGCCACACTGGGAACTTTCCGACCCTTTGTTCTGCAGGCACAGATTGGCCAGTCCTACACATTGTACATATGTGCTGCTTGGGGCCCGTTCACCCAGAAAAACCTGGCTAGCCCTTCAGTCTTGGGACTGGGTCCAAGCACAAGTGGTAAAACTGAAAGGGGAGTGGTTGTTCAGTGTTTGGTCGACCTGGGTGATTCAACTGCCATAAGACAGGGAGACAGAACCAGGTCAGATGATTGCTACTACAGAGAGAACCAGGCTCAAGGTCCCCTAATTTCCCAGGAGTCAATACAGGTTTAAGTCCAAGTTAGTGAGGAATGGTATCTTTGAAGGGTCCACAGAGCCAGAAACATATGGGAGGAACAGTCCTTAACGAATTCTCTCCAGTCTGGAGAAAGCAGCAAGTTTTAAAGGCCAGGATGTCTTTCAGCCACTTTGGTGTTATTTAAATTTTAAGCCTGTATAAGTAATTACATGCACATAATAAAGTCTTTAAAGGCTATAAAGGGGTATATGATGAAAAGGAAGTCTCATGCCAACTCTCACCTCTCTTCTCAGAATCACAGAGAGCATCTGTCTGTCTTACTTCAGGAGATGATTCAGGTGTTGCATCTGTGTGTGTAGGAGGATTTGTAAACACGTGTTACATTACAGTGATTTTTCTCCTTTTCCACTCCACCATGCAATTTTTTTTGGTTGTTTTCAAGACAGGGTATCCCTGTAGCCCCCCAGCTGTCTGGAACTCACTCCTTGTAGACCAGGCTGGGCCTTTGAAACTCTCAAAGATCCCTGCCTCTGCTCCCAAGTGCTAGGATTAAAGGTGTGCGCCACACGCCCGGCATTCCTTATCAGTAACGGAAGAACCACACTTTAATATTTTTACTAGGCTTCTGTTTTTTTTTTTTTATCCAATCCAGGAGTTAAGACCATCCACTCTACTTAGAGCAGATATGATTCACTTTCTTTGTCTTATAATAAATTTTATCATATGTGTGAATTACCTAGAAAACATTTGGCATGAAGTGGATTTTTTTCTATGTATGGCACTGAAGAAGTTAACTTTTCTGAGCCTCAGTTTCATCATCTTGTGAATGGGGTATTGGCTGCTTGACAATAAGGCCATTGTGACTGGCTGCCTGTTGACTGAGTGCTCTTTCTTTCAAAGGGGTGTTATTCCTAGGAAGCAATTGCAGCTGGGGACTACGACTCTCAGCTCTCCTTCTTTCTAGTGTCACCAGTTAAGTACATGAGAGATGGGAAGTCCTAATATACAACACTCAAGGCCAATGTAATTAAAACTTTAGCTATGTAATTGGGGAAAATATTAAGTTATGTTGTCTACATATGGGAATCATATGGAGCATCATATTGCTGAGTAAATGATAGCTGTGATTATTGATTCTGCAGCCTGTGCTCGACTCTCAATGTGAACAACCTGTACATTTCCTCATTTTGCAAATTTTTTTTTAAGGTGTTTTCGAGACAGGGTCTCCTATAGTCCCAGCTGTCCTGCAACTCACTCTGTTAGACCAGGTGGCCTTGAACTCACAAAGATCTGCCTTGCCTCTGCCTCCAGCAGTGCTAGGGATTAAAGGCATGCGCCACCACGCCAGCTTGACCTCATGCAAAATTTTAACAATGACTTTAACAGCGGTAGCAGGGCAGCAGCAAACTGGGACGTGAGACTGGAGTCTGTGATTGGCTCTGAGAGGTGATGTTTCAATTTGCTTATAAAAGTGACTCGCAGCATGCAATAAATCGAATTCTCCATTACCATCATCACACAGAATTCCTGATCCATTATTTTACATGTATACAAGCTGAAGCAGGCCTGGATTTCCAGTG
Source organism: Rhizomys pruinosus (assembly GCA_009823505.1). NCBI lineage: Eukaryota > Metazoa > Chordata > Mammalia > Rodentia > Spalacidae > Rhizomys > Rhizomys pruinosus. The sequence goes on from VZQC01014075.1 coordinate 1,730,387, forward strand.
TTCGTGGCTAGTGTGTTAGATAGGGATCAATCAGATCACAGACCTGGTAAGCTAGTGTGGGGTTGGACAGAGACCGATCAGGTCACCACCCTGAGAGCAGGGTGGGTGTGGGAATCTGGAAGGAAGTTGAGAAGAAGATGGAATTCCTGGAGAAAATGAATTCTTGGATAACTATCCACTTAGCTTTATCCTTTCTTTTCTTTTCCTAGAGTCTTGCTTCCGTACTCTGACTTTAATCTGAACTCCTTTTCTGTACCTTTACCATTGAACAATCCTCTGGAATTGAATATCTTCATGTTCTTAACTTCTCTAAGCTCTCTCAAAGTTCTCTGACTGGGATGGAAATCAGTTAATAGTGGGAAAATATTGTTACCAGTTTTTTAGCAAGCTGTAAAAATAGAACAGATATTTTTTCTTTTCCTTCCAACAGCCAGCATTAGCTGGAAAGCCTCTAATGTTTTCTATGTTGCTGGGCATTTATCAGATTATCTGATGCACAATACAAAGCTAAAAAGAAAATGGAAGTTGGGCTGGAGAGATGGCCCAGAGGTTAAGAGCACCGACTGCTCTTGGAGTCGGGGGTTCGATCCCCAGCACCCACATTGGTGGCTGAAAACCACTTTTAACTCCAGTTCCAGGGGAATCCGACGCTCATACTTCTGACCTCCTTCGGCATTGCACAACACGGGTCACCAGACCCTAACATGCAGACAGTACATTCATAACACAACAAAAAAAATATAATTGCTGGGCGTGTGGTGGCAACACACCTTTAATCCTAACACTCGGGATGGCAGTGGCAGGCAGATCTCTTGTAGTTCCGTGAGTTCAAGGCCAGCCTGGTCTACAAAGTGAGTTCCAGGTCAACTGGGGCTACAGGGAGACCCTGTCTTGAAAAGACCAAAAAAAGAAAAAAAAATAATAAAAATAAATAAATAAATAAATATAATTAAAAGAAGTAAAAAAAAAAAAAAAACAAAGACACAATAAATAAAATAAATGCTAAACTTTAAAGCTTAAAAATGGTTCCATTAAGAATTCTATTTACTTATAGATTCTTAATGTAATGTTTATGTGGAATTTACTTAATCTCCATTTTTTGAGGCTTTGCGCTGAAAAACATTATATACTCTGAGAAGGACTGTATTATATTGTGAACTCAGGAATAACTACATACATTTGCATACATTACACAGTAGTCTTTCACTCTACTTGACAATTTAAGCTTGTTAAAGAACCTGTTGAACCCTGGCTGACAGTTTGGCAAAGGTGGAGAACTCTCCTCCTTCATTCCTTCCTATTTCTTAGACTGTCCACATTCCACCAATATTCTTTTGCTAATCTAAGGTTATTCTTGTTCCCTTCTCTGACAATCACACCCATGTATTAGAATGGAAAAGCTTTCAGCTCTGGTATTTGTTAAAAGTTCACCTTAATTATAGATCTAGCTACTAAAGTACTAAAATGTATAGGAAATTAGTTACTTCCAATGTTTAGGGTAAAAGCAAGGAAATAACTTTCTTTTTTTAAATTTTATTTATTTTCTGTGTGTATGAATGTACTGTCTACATGTAGGTTTATGCACCTGTGTTGTGCAATGCCGCGGAGATCAGAAGAGGGTGTCGGATTCCCCTGGAACTGGACTTCTCCTGGAATTGGAGTTACAGACGGTTCTCAGCCGCCATGTGGGTGCTGGGGATCGAACCCGGGTCCACTGAAAGAGCAGTCGGCACTCTTAACCACTAGGCTATCTCTCCAGCCCTGGAAATAACTTTTTATCCTTGTTTATTTTGTCCCATGCTTGGATATGTGAAAAAATTAATTATAAATATTTGTATTTGTTTTGAAATCATCTCCAGGGGCATTACCTATTGATGCTATCCTGGGGTCAATGTAACAGAAAAGTAGAGATAAACTGTACTCGAAATATAGAAAAAGGTGCTGACAGAAAGGCCACATAATCATGACTGGGGCACATCTAATTTGGATAGACATGAGCTCTTGGTGTAGCCAGCTCTATCATGGCACAAATAGTCCATGAACCTGCATGACTGACAGCAGCGCGCCTGCCATTCTCAGTCCCAAAGTGACACAGGAATGTTGGCATCTTTTAATTTATTTCATGCCTTCCCATCATCACCCTTCAAGAGCAAGCTGGGTGAAATCCTACTACAGCCACCAGAGCAGAGTGGATGAGGCCTCCTGGCAGGGATCATTTAAGACATAAAATTGCAGTATCCAACCATTTACATTTTAATGCTGGTGGTATTTCTACAGATGGACCAATTATCCTTGACAAGCTTTTCCAACTATATCCAAAATATACATATTAACTTTACAGCTTGTATTTGTTAAGGGATAATATACTTTAAAAGTTTTCTTTCTTTCCCCAACAACATGATACATATACTTCCATTGTAAGGTAGACTAACTGAAATCAAATAAAGCTTTCCACGCCAACCTGATGCTCCTTTCATCAGCAAACACCATTCCCAGCTTCCTCCCAGGAGCGACTCCATCTGTTTCCCTCATGTCCTCATACATCTTCCATGAAGCTGTGCATGCTTCCACATACAAATCACATTAGCTCTTAACACAGATGACATCAAATATTACATATTACATCTTGATATTGTGTTGGAGATATTTTTCATCAGAATGTATGGATTTACTGCATTTTTAAAACGATGGAATGACATTTCTTTTTTTCCCTCTTTTGTTTATTTT